>QLNU02010854.1:2208-13712 GCA_006491805.2 Dysdera silvatica
TGTAAATTTTTAGTCAAACGTTTTTTTAAAAGGTACTTAATCTGTAATGGAAATCTGTTTGCGAATTTGTTTCCATGCTTCATTTGAATAATTATTTTTTCATTAATAGTACTTTATTAAAATTTTCAGTACATCACTAAACGAAATAACTTATTTTTTAATAATACTTGAAAATTTAAAATAAATACATATATTTTTTTAAAAGGTGCTGAAAGATCTTCAACGTATATGTTGGCAAATTTCTGTCTTTTTCCATCCTTCATTTTAATGGTTATTTCTTCATTAAGGGTATCTAAATTTAACACTAATTTTTAAGAATTCAGATAACACTTGTACATAAATTCCATGAGATTAAGAGGACAAAAATTATTTTTGCCCTCTTAATCTTATGGAATTTATGTATAAGTGTTACCTGAATTCTTAAAAATAGGAATCTAAAGATTTGTGTGATCTGTTTTGATTTTGCATAAGAGTTATTTTTTGATTATTGATTAAAGAAATTTTAACTTTGTAAACTATATTAATGACAAGTTCCTATTATACTTACTAATATATTATAATAATAATATAACTTACTAATAAAAATACATTATCAGGGAAATTTATGCGACAAACAGGGAATTATCAGGGAAATTCAAAATCGATTTTTTTTTTTTTTTTTTTATTATACCATCCTGTTGTACTATTTGAATGAAGTTGGTGTTTCCGAGTTAGTTGAATAACGAATCTGACAACTCGGTCTGATGTTCTTTCAATTTCTAAAATGTAGTCTTTAACTTTTAAAGGCTAACACCACTTTACCTTCCAGTTTCTGTTTTTCTATAATAAAACAAATACTTAATTTTAAGTTTTATCAGCTCTTCACCTTTTCTCTTGACTTCACCAAGTTTTATGACATCCCATTTGATTTTCTTCAGTTCTTCCAATTCCTGAAATCTTGCTTCAGGTTGAGCTTGTGTCTGTTACATGTAGCCAATGTTAATATTAAACTGCAGCTTATTCCAGTTCTTCAATTAGCTTAGCTTCCGTATTTTTATATTTACATATCATTGTGGTAATCATGTCTTTGAGCATTTGACAGTTTGTTTTGATGGAGCCACTAATGGTCATTGAATACTGTCTTTATTTTTCAGATTTACGGGCACAATTGATATTAAATGTCTAACTTTAAAAGAAAATCAACCTTTAATGGAATTTAATAGTTTTTTAAATAAACGTAATTCTATATTTCGTATACTGGGAAAATAAATTAAAGATAAATAATAACTAATATTAAATGCCTTTTCTTTATTTATATTTTCCTCTGTAGTCTTTGCTTAGCAAATCCGTAGGGCCAAAATCAACAAAGAAAAAAAAGAAGAACGTTGACCGCGTTGTGGCTTCAGCTACTGGCACAAATGAACCTGAAGAACTTGCTAATGCTTCTGCCCAGGAAGGATAAAAGTGATTATTTGTTTTTTTAATTTGAATTCCTTTAATGCTGTGCTTTTATTATGTGAATTAAGATTTACAAATGTTAACTGCTGTTTTCTTATTTTTAGTTACTGAGTATAATTTACTTTAAACATAGGCTCATTCAAGCTCTCCCCCACCACCCCGAGATGTGTTTAGTGTTTTGCATTCCAGTGTACTTGCATGTTCATCTGTTATCTTTTTGTTTTAGGCTTCTTATTTCCAGGTCTCATAGTTGATCCATTTTTTATGTAAAGGTCTATATTTTCGTCTCAAGTCTGTACTGGTCCCGTTTTTTTTAACCATTTGGTCTCTGTTTCCCCCCCACATTTAACAGATTCTTAATCAGAAATTAGTTAATTAAGCATAAATAATCCCTAATATTCTTACGTTTACAAAGGCATTTCCAGAAACAATCGTGGGGGCGATAAGGTTCACATTGATGACAGAAATTACATGAAAAACAATTAAAAACTGGTTTTAAACCCATTTTCGGTATGTCATGTGTCTACCATTATAATAGAATAGCTATAATACAGGTCTATGTGGGCGATATTGCTGCATGTGCCAAAGATAAGCAATTAAAAGTAGTAACTTTGATAGAAAGTATTTATGAAATAAGAAACTTAGGACCAATAAAGCAACTGTTAGTGTACAGTTCAATGCTTCAGATAAATATGCCTTTATAAATCAAACTGAATATATTTCAAAATGTGTGAAAAAATTTAATTGTGATTTATTCACTAAGACATACGTTCCAATGACACTAGGAGTTATTCCAAATGCTTTAGAATGTCCAAAAACAAAGGAAGAAACACAACAAATGAACAATATACCATTCTGGAGTCTTCTAGGATGCTTAATATTTATTACATCAAGATCAAGACCAGACATTGCATACAGTATTGTATCACTGTCACAATTTTGTGAAACCCTTTGAAAACTCATTGGAAAAAATTAAATGTTTTGTATTACCTAGCATCTTTTTGTTTGTAGCATCTAGCACCTTTTTCCGGCTGATTGAGAGAGATTCAATTTGATGAGGAATTTTTTGTTTTCACATGGTTTTATGATGAAGATGCTGTATTTGTGATTGACCGTCATATCTTGAACAGGAAGAACTTAAAAAAGAGTACCCAGTGCGCCTTTACAGAATTCGGCCCAACTTTTTTAAAAACCATTATACCTTAAATTCTACAGCTGGGATTGTGCTGTCTGCAACGTTTAGTACTGTCAATCAAATTAAGTTTTATTTATAAATTATATATTGAATTAATATTTTACATAAATCTGAAACTCATAAACTTTAATCATCAACCTTATTTTGATTCATATCTTGTTTAAAGGTAACTGCTTGATCAATTTTAGGGAATTGCTTTTCATTCTCAACTCTTGTTTCATAATTGTTAATTCTGAGATTGTGTTTAATTATATAATACACCCTAACTTTTATTTTATTCTTAAAAGAGTATTAAAGTCATTTTCATGTAAGATATTATTACCCTTCACAGGGATAACACAATTGCCAAATTATGGTCAACACCGAAAAGCCTCCGGGGCGAGATTTTTGTGAGTTTTTCGTGGGGGAATTTATTATACAATAATTTTTGCCACCCACGTACATATAGCTCAAACTAGAGATTTTTGTTTTTGGAGAAAAAGGTCATTTTCATAGCTTATATCTGATTAATTCGTTTCCTGTTTGCTAATAATTTCTGGTCCTTAAATTTCATGTAAGAAAATGTGTATGAACCCTGTATTAGGCCCTTACTGGTCATTTTTTTAATCTTGTCCTTATTGGCCTTATATATTAGTTTCCCAGTTTCTTTTGTAAAGTCAGCTGGGAGCCCTGTATTTCTTTTCATCATGCATTTTCTCTTTCCATCCCTGTGAAAACTAGATTCTAGCATGGCATGTCACTTGCTGCACTTGAGTCATAAAACTCACTTCTGAATTTTTCCTCTGCACAATGCATTTCCTCATTTTAGCACTGACTTATATATGATATAATCGTTTTTTTTTCCTCTAAGGATGACCATGAAGATTAATTATTAAAGCATGAAAATTTAACGATCTTATGAGAATAATTGTGGTTCTAATAGCTTTAATTTTTATATACTAGTATGGTATTCGATTATCAATGACCTGATTAAGTAGGGCCGACTGTATATAAACTTATTACTGTAATTATATACTTATTGTACTGTGTTTCATTAGAAATGATAGTTACCGTTGTAACTTCTATTATAAATCTTGCTTTATAGCTTAATTTCGAGCTTCTTCCTGTTTGTATATTATTTTTTATACAATAAGCTGTCCTATTTTCGGGTGTAATCATTCCTATTTTTACTGTTTTTTAAAACATTGGCTTCTGTCCCAGACTATAACTGTTATAGCTGTACAAGCCTGAGTACAAAAGTTATTTGGGTAGACACAGACTGTATGTATGTTGTATACATGTGCATTGTGTTCATCCCAGGCGTTTTTAGAAGGGCAGTGGATTCTGACTTTTAGAGTTGAGTTAGTTACCAAAGAAAAAAAATCTTGTGATTTAAAATCACAGAGTGGGTGCATTACTATAAGATAAAGTGGCAATATTTTTAATGAAACCTTTTATTCTACCATATCCTGAATGGGGAAAAAAGACCATGGTGCCTCCTGTTTGCATTTTGTCAAACTTTTTATAAAAACTGGCCCATCTCCGAAGTTCTGAAAGTTGGTTTGTGCAGTCTACTCATGTATGACAATGACTTGCATACGAGTGTCAAAATGTATGGATTTGAATCTCGTGGTGTGATTGTGTGAATTTTGAAAATGCAAATTCAATCTATAAAAGCATACTTTATACAAAAGTTGAAGTGGAAAATAAATGCCAAATATCTACTAAAGGAAATGGCCACTACACAAATGTTACTTTAGTTTCAGTTGACAATTTGCCTATGAGAAGCTAGAGTTTTCTCCGTATACAAATGCAATGAGTTTTCTTTTAAAAGTTACTGAGATGTGACTTCTAGTTTTAGAATGTTTTTAGTAGCATGATTTGTGTATGAGATAGAAATGTATTTTGCAGCATCAGATTTAATTATACATCGTGTTTTTTTTTTAAGGATAACTAACAAGTTTTCAAGTGGCTACTACACAAGTTTGAAAATGGGACCTAGTGGCCTGCAGCCTTCTGGACAGTTTTATATTAACTGTATGACATGAGGAAAAACAATTTCACTATTATGCATTCTTGTCAACTTTGTTTTCATCAAAATTTCTGTAAAGTAAATTAAATACAGTGGTTGCTGGTTAACTTGATCACATCAGTATTTTGTAGAAGTGCTAACAGTGAAGTTTATATAATTATGTCCGATAAAAATTATGCTTGTATACAACACACATTATGTATTATACTAAGAAAAAAATATTTATGGACTATTTTATATGTTATTGGAGCAAATCGTTAATTTTATTTATTCACTGCATTTAAATGACTGATCTTAGACAAACGGTAAGTTTATAACACCATGTGCCACTGGTGGAATGTTTTTTGGCCTCTTCAGGTGGATTTTTTTTTTTTTAATTGTAACCACATCAGTTTTTTTTATCAAAACTGAGCTGCAAACTTTTTCAGTCTGTTCAACGAACACCAGTGTTTTTCTCAATTGACATCCAAGAGTGGAAATCGAGTGTGCACATATCACAGGGATTTTCAATTTCTTTTATAGGTCTTTTTTTTCCTTTTAAACAAATTTTAGATGTTCCACAAGGTATACAGCATATAAAAGAATAGTCTTCGTTAGTTCATTTGTTCTTGGCTCTTTATCAGTTCGATATGTTATCATTTCATAAAGATAATACAGTTTCACTGCTTAGATAATACCTAGATCAAAAGGTGAATTGCTATGAAATTGATTGTAGGATTTAATTGTGCATTGTTGTGAAGAAATAAATCGTATTTCCATAACATGATCTGCGAATGATAACAGTAACTGTGATCACATAAAGCAGCAACCACTGTGCCATATTTAGGCAACTGTTTGAAAACATAAGTGAAATTTTCCTTTCAACATTTTAGATTGGACAAAGTTTGCGCATCATGATTTTTAAATCATATCCCAAGAACAACCAAACCAAATTGGACAATAAATTATGGATGTTGTATTTAAGATGTTAATTAAATCTTGTAGTTTGCCACAAGCGTATTTTTATACATTGATTTTAAAACTTTTTGATATATTATAACTATTGCTAAATCTAAAAGAAAATCTTCTGATTATTCCATCAAGAAATACATCCAGCAGGAACTATGCGCAATTGTTCCTTGTAATATCCTGAAAAGAAAATAAAGGACTTTTTTTTTTTTGTAAACTGTATCTTAATTCTAGTTTCATGTTTGTATTTGCAATTTATTAAGGATCATAATTTTTATATAATAGACCTGGTTCTCACAGTCCTTGAATTTTTTTTTTGTCAAGTAGGGACCCTCGAAAAAGTACTTGAAAACTGCCAAAAATGTGGTTAGTCCTTGAAAAGTCCTTAAATTTTTCTCAAATATTTTTTCAAATTTTTGCAATGGAAAAAAAAAAGATTTCATTTCCTGGACAAAGCCAGTAATGTTTCGGACACACACACCCTTCCTCCCCCGCCTGCTGAACATAGCATAGGTGCCAATCCTTCTAATTTTTTATCGGTCTTCTGGTTGGAAAACTATTTCTTCTGATTTTTGGAGATTTCGTCTAAAATCACCAGTGTTTTTAAAAATCCTGATTTAAGTACCTATTTTTCTTGATACGTATTTAAATTTTTGCACATACGTTCGTATTTGATAATAAATATGCATAAATAAATGCAAATATCGGTAAAAAAGCCGGGAAAATTTGTCTGCCATTGACGGCGCATTCTCGGTTTGATGTGAAATTTTAGCTCCAGCTATGACATAGACTGATGCCCCTGCACAATGGAAATCGCGCATCTGGATATGTAGTTGTTGGGGGAAGGAAAAGAGAATGCGCTACGTCGATAAGGTTTTAGTCAAGCACGTCACTTTGTATAGGGAAGCCATGTGTTAGACATATCTGGTAATTCTTTGCTTCCGAAAGAAAGTTTTGTTTTTAGGTGATTCTGAAAACAACGTTAATGGTGTCATATTATTAATAAAAGGTACTACCAAACTTTTAAAGCCGAATATATGAAGAATATGTTTAATTTTATTCAGAAATCAAGACTGGGGCCAAAATATGCTTTTTGCACATGTTTCCGTAAAGACAAGCATTATCGACGGTGGTAAATGCGATATTAATTTGCATTCTGAGACTGTTAAACATAAGGAGGCATTCAAGGCTGTAGTGTCTAATCACAGTATCATGCCTTCATTTTTTGCATTCAGTGATACCTCCGTGATTAACGCTGAATGTTTATTTACATCATTCATGATCGAACATACTTTGCCAATGAATCGCAGCGATCACACGGGGATGCTCTTTCAGAAAATGTTTCCTGATAGCAGTATTGCAAAACAGTATGGATCTGCAAGCACCAAAACTTCTGCAGTTATGAAAGAAATGTCCGCAAAGAAAACCTCATCACTTGTTGAAAATTTAAGGTGCTATCCATTTTCAATTGCAACCGATGGAAACAACGATGTTGATTCAAAGCTGTATCCAGTAGTGGTAACTTTCTTCGGTCCTTTATGTGAAAAAATTATGAATTGTCTTTTATTTGTGCTATCTTTGAAAGCTGACGAAACTGGGTTAAATATTGGAAATCTTCTGGTAAGTGCTTTACAATCTGAAAACTTTCCAATTTCTAATTGTGTTGCCTTTAGCTGTGATAATGCACCTGTTATGATAGGAAAAAAAGCAGGTGTAGCAGCAGTGTTAAAGAATTGTCACCAACATATTGAAATTATGAGCTGTTCCTGCCACCTTATTAACTTAGCAGCTGAAATGGGTGCTGCATGTTTGCCATTTAAAATCGATGAAATTTTGGTGGGCATTTACTATTACCTACAAAAGAGTTCGGAAAGAAAAGATAGGTTGAAAATTCTTCAAGAATTTCATGAGACTGATATAAAAAAGGTATTAAAACATGTTAGCACTCGTTCGTTGTCTGTTGGCACATGCTTAGAGCGTATAATCCAGCAGTGGCAACCTTTGATCAGTTTTTTTTAAGGAAATGGCCATGAAAAGGAATCAGATCACCCCACTTTCTTTCTTTACTATTCCCTCTATCAAAGTTTTGGTTGAAAATGCAGATAAAGTGAAAGAACACAACAGCAAAAAAGCATCACAGAAATTAAAAAGGGAAGCTCAAAATTATATGGATATTTCTAAGAAACAAAAAACTGAAAGCTCCATGTCTCATGAAGAAAGGGTGTTTTATTTTCTGTCGGAAGATATCAATAAGGCTTTCTGTTTATTTTTATCTTATACTGTGTCTGTATTTAAAAAAGCAAATGCTCAACTTCAGTCTGCGGAACCGCATATTCATATACTAAAATCTCTTCTCTTAAAATTGTACGGAGAAATGCTAGTGAAATTTGAAAAAGTCCACTATCATTAGAGGAGTAATCAAAAAGATGATGTTGATATCTTAATTGGAAATGGAACACTGAAAGTAATCCAAGATTTTAACATCCATGATAAAAACGAATTTTATGAAAACGTCAGAAGCTATTTCATAGCAGCATTGTCTACATGCACAATAAATTTCCTTTTGAGTAAGAAGTGTTACATCATTCATATGTTACACAAATATCTAATTTTGAAAATGCATAATTTTCAAGCTTAAAATATTTTACAGAAAATTTTCCCGTTCTTTCGTTCAATAATACAGAAGATAAAGCTGTTGATGCTTTACAAACAGAATTCAGCGAGTTCCAGGCTTTTAAAGTTCCACAAACTGTGAGTAATGAAGATAACATTGATGCACAATAGGCAGCCGTAGGTAGAATAAAAAATGATACTTGTGAATTGAAATTGAAATGACTTTTTCAGGTTATGCCGTCAATACTTACGATCCCTCACAGTAATGCAGCATGCAAGAGAGTCTTCAGTCAAGTGAAGAAAATTAGAACTGACTGAAGACTGAAGTCAGGTCAACCATGTCTGCATGACACATCAGAAAATTTATTAATAGTTAAATGCAGACATGTAAAATGTTACGAGAATGTATTTGATAAAAATTTCTCAAATGCAAAATCTTGCACTACGGCATTTGTAAATTCTAAGAATTAATATTGCGTTTAATACAGTTTAATCCTCTATTATTATTAATTTAATAAATACTTAATTTCTTCATTGTGTCCTTTTTTCATAAATTATGTATGATTTTGTGTAATTAAAAAATGGTGGCCTGCCCACGCGTGCGTGATTGACTACAGATTTTTCACTTCTAGAAGTTGGCACCTATGACGTAGCTAATAGAAGGAATGCAAAAAGGGTAGCTTTTGCTGGCAATGTGCCAAGTTGAAAAGGAACACTGTAAAAACACTCTAATTTGAATATTATGCGTATAATGTTCATTTTTAATTTTTATGTACATTTCGATTTACAATGTGAGGTCATTGAATTTCATCAGGACAAAGAGTTGGAACCATGATAGAACACAAAATGTGACTGCTTCATGTAAACATACTCTGCAAAACCGTTTTATACTTTCTTATCTATTAATATGCTACTTTCTTTTATGGGTTGCTTTCATTGAACATTCAAATAAACGAGGTGAGAAATGTCCCCAATATGCCCCTTGGATTTTTGTACTGTATTATGTCTTCATTGCATCAGTACTTAAATTCCCTTTCTTAGTTTGTAGTTGTATTACTTTATACAGTGTGGTTATAATTAAACTTTGCCTATTTAGAGCAACCTAGAGCTTGAACTGTTTAACGGATTGACACTAAAATTGGTATATAGACTATCCAAAGGATGTGGAAAATGACATTATAAACGTATGCTAGAAGGTGTTTTTTAGCGCAATGTGGCAAAAGCAACGTATGAACTGACCAACAGGCAACACAAATGACACTTTTAATATACAGGGTTTCCACAGCTGCACCAGACCGTATGTTTTTGTCAAGATTACGCCTTGTCTGCGCCAAAAATTGAAAATAAACTCTACGCCATTTTTTTTTTTCCGTATTAAAATTGCTAAACGTAACGAAAATTGCTTCATTAAAATTTTTGTTTCTCTTAAAATGGCGTTACCTACAGAATGTACAACAGGGTTCGTACGGTGCTTAAAAACCTTAGAAAGTGCTGATTTTTCTTTTGGTTTCTAAGGCCTTTAAAAAGTGCTTATATTTACGACCATCTTCGTAGGAAAATACTCAATTTGCCTTTCTCGTCTCAAGACGATTTCACCCGAGAGCCCTTCGCGATCTGCACAAGCCCAGCTTCTAGTGTAGAGATGCGTCGTTCGTGACCGAACGGGTCTTTTTGAACTATTCACAAAATTACTCGTTCGTACATATTTCTTTTTCTTTCTACCATTCTTCGTCATAGTTCGTTCGTGATCATCGTTTGCAGTTCGCGATCTACATGGGTGATTAGGTTCCAGGAATTTCATTTTGTTTTCTATAATTTCTTATATTCATTTGGAAATCGGCGTCTTTATTAAAAGTATTACGTAACTTTTCACGGAATTTTCCAGTATGTTCAGGGAATCTGGTTTGGACTTACAACCACCTCTGGGTCTAGTTCGTCGTTCGCGGTCACCTTTCTTCATCCGTAGTTTGTCATCATCGTTCATGGGTCGTGGTTTTCGTTCGTTCGTTTGCGATCATTGTTCATAGATGGTGATCTTAGTTCGAAGTCACCACTAAGCAGTCAAGGATGTATCAAGAAAGTGGTCCAGAGCCACCTCATCCTTTTTCTAGGCTATTTGAGCAATGACTACGATATTCCATATTCGGATAATGTATGCGAGGACACTTGAAATACATGTCAGGACCCCATCCGTATCAGAGCCCCCCATCCTTTTTCTAGGCTATTTGAGCAATGACTCTACGATATTCCATATTCGGGAGAATGTATGGGGCGATATTGCATGTCATGGCATTATAGAGGAGAGTGCTGGAGCCCAATCCCTTTTATAGTCTACTATTTGAGGCTACAACTCTGACCTCCATATTCAGAGAGTGTATGTGAGGGTCCTTGAAAGGTCAGGGCCGTATCGGGGAGTGCTGGAGCCTCCCATCCCTTTTATAATCTGCTATTTGAGCTACAACTAGGATATTCCATATTCAGAGTGTATTCGCGAGGACATTTGAAATGTCGCATGTCATGGCCATATCGAGATTCCTGGAGCCTCCATCCTTTTTCTAGGCTGCTATTGGAGCTACGACTACGATATTCCATATATGTATGTGAGTGTATGTGAGAGCACTTGAAATGCCACATGTCAGGGCTGTATAGAATGGGGCTAAAGCCCCCCCATCCTTTTTCTAGGCTGCTGTTGGAGCTATGGCTACGATATTCTGTATTCAGAGAGTGTACAGGTGGACAATTGAAATGTTGTAGGTCAGGGCTGTATCGATGGGCCCGGATCCACGATATGGCCCTGATATATATATAAAAGCCATTGCGAGGTAAAGTGGTATAAGTCAAAAAACGTTAGTTTTGAGATATATCTGTTGTTGAAATAATTGACTGCCATGGAGATGTCTGCAGTTACCCCTTGAAAATTGTGTTTTAGCGGAGAACTAATAAAGTTAAACTTACACTGTTTATGACAAGATAAAATGAACATAAAGCTTTTTGTTCATGGCATTAACTCAATTTTAAAAAAACGACAGATTTTTACCATTTAACTTACCTTTCGTATGCTTCTTGGTAAGAAAATGAGATTTTTCAGTAATGATTACTGTTTTTAAGACAGTAATTTTTATTATGTGATTTTTACTTTACATCACTAATTATTTTTAATGCATATGTTAAAACTGTCATTAAACATCTGCTAAAAACGTCACATAAGTTTTCCCTTTCAGGAAACAGCTTTAATTTTTTATTGCGATATGTCCTTAAAAAGTCATTATTTTTTTTTCTTGGCATGGAGTATGACCCTGA
>QLNU02010862.1:0-21134 GCA_006491805.2 Dysdera silvatica
AGTTCCATTTACTATACATGGTATATACCTTCGTACGACATCCCCATACCCACCCGATCATAAAAGATGTAGGAAACTTTTTGCGGAACTTCATTCAATCTGCATTCATGGTTTCTCCTTTTAGACTCCAAACGAATATTCCACTGTCATCACCACTACCAATGTATATTCTTGACTCATTACTAAATATCACTGCGCTCCAGACCAGACCAGTCGAATTTTTCCTTCGTTTTCCCCCATTTTAATCTAGCTCGTTTATATTTGGTTCTTAAGTTTAGGTTTAGCCTTGGCCTTACAGAAGCGAAAACCCATACCCCATAGGCGTTTTCCTATCTGTTTTCTCACAAACTTCAGCTGTAGATATTTTTTTCCATTGATCGTTTATTGGTTTTGACGTCGAAAACATCATACCGTTACATATTTCCTTAGAGTTTGATCCTGACGAGTAGAAGTTGAACGAGGCCTGTGACAACGATGAACGTTCATCGCACTTTTTGTTTTTTTACACTTTTTCCAAATTTTTGAAATGACGGATTGAGAACAAAAAAAAAACGTTTTTGCAATTTCTCGCTAAGTTTTCCTTTTGCTAACCATTTAACTATTCTGTTCTTAACTTTAAAATTGAGTTCGTTTATCGGTGCCATATTTTTTTGCTAGCTAACGATATGGAAGCAATTTGGCGCAATATAGCCCATATGCTCTTGCTTCATAAAAATCCAAACAAACAAAAGCAAGTGATGCTGTTTTTTTTATATTTACCTCCACTCAGAATTCAACCATGCATATTACATAATCATAACATCATTTGCTCACTTAGAATTTGCATAAACAAGCCTTTGATTTCATACTTTTTTCCCCATACTTCAAATGATTCCACATTTTTTTCCATGGTGGTGTTAGTTAAAATTAAATAATTTCAAAAATACTGCTAATTTAAATGATATTTTCACATGTAAATTTCAGAAACAATGTATATTTTTGGAAATACACCAATTTGGTTTAATAAATTTATTTTCTTTAGAATGCCTTATCGATTTTGGTGAAATTTTATAGACCATAGGTGTTGATTCCAAACTCTTTCCATAGGTTGTATGTATATATATTCCTTTTCTAAATTGATGGTAAAGTATTCTATGGACCTAAGTACCTTATCAAAGTATAATTTTATATGCTATGTGGTTGGTAATACGAAGTGGAGAAAGTCATTAAATCAGTGATCACTTGAAAATTACTCTGTTGTATGTTTAACTTTGCATTATAATGCTTACCTTTTGTGATTTTTAGAGAGTATACACCCTTCAAGGATTCCAGAAACCACGATTCCGACGTATTCCTTTCATTAAAACACACCATTGTTCACCCAACTCCTCAAGTCAGAGCAGCAACACCTGTCGGCTCCAGTGCATCTCAGTTCGGAGGACAATTATCACCGCTGTCAACTCATGCGCACTACAATCAAAGTATCGCCTTCGGACCAGGCTTGTGTCCACAAACACCTTCAAATATGGTACCTCCAAACATATCTTACAATACATATCCCCAAATTCAAGTATCCGCTACAAACAATAACGGACCAAATGGAATTTTCTATACTGGTGATCTCGGTAATACGCACCATACACCAGTGTCACAGTCTCACACGATTCCACCGTCAGTTTTTCCTGCCGCCATGAGTGTAAACTTATCCATGAATATGACTATGGGCGTACCAAATTTTGGTGAGCAGTTTACAGCGACGGCGCCTCAACATCAACTACAATGGACAGCAGCTGCACCGCAATATGCCACCACAACACCAACACCAGTACAAGGTTACAGCCAACCAGTACAGGTAGGATATTAATGTACAATTCACAAACAATGTATTTATATCCATGTAATTTTTGAGTATTCGTGCTTTTCACTGCGATATATGAGAAAAGTAAATTTAATACAGAGCAAGTTTGGCGTTTTTTGGAATAGATGGTGCAGCGAATATGTTTCATACCACAGTATATAATCATGCACATTCTATATACTAATCCTTGAACATAATATAATTAAAATAATTTATATTTCTGGCATTTTGCCGAACTTTAAATCTTCTTTTTCATCATCCTTAACATGTAAACTTATAAATATATATATTAGTGGCATTTATTCCAGAGGCTGTAGGTAATCTCCGGTGGACCAACTTCTTTTTTTGCTGTTTAACGATTTTTCGCAGAAACTGTTTTTCTTAGAAAAATGTAGCGTTTTAGAAAAAATTCAAAAAATTTCGGAAAATATGAAGGGTTTGGTATATATAAAAAATAAATATTCGCGAAAATAGTTTCCATCGGAAACAGAGAAACTGGTCTTTTTTTTTCAAGGCGTTTGTGAGAGAAATAGCCACTGGATGGGAACCGCCAAATTATTCTCTAATTTCTTGGGATGGTAAAGCAAGAAGGCATGCATTATGGTAAATCCATCTTAGACTTCCTGGAGACAGCGATGTGCAAGGTATATGTATATAAGGTAGGGTTAGTGCGAAATCATCGCGTCATTGGCCAAAGGAAATGACGTCACGACGGTAAAGCTATCACTAACACGCCTCGTCCATACGACCCTGCAACGATCTATTTGCATGAATAATAATTTAAACAAAATACCTATTTTCTATTTTATTCAGTGTCATATCCAGGAAGATGCAAATAGCTATATACACACCTAAAATTCGTTTGTCTAGTATTAACTCCACTTCCCCTCCGCCAAAGAAATTAATTTTTTGAGTTGGCCACTGATTTTGTTTTTAAATTCACTACCAACTAAAAATAATTTCCTTTTTCTATCTCTAAATTAAAGTGCAACGTTCGTTCTACCAAAACATATGAATGCCTCCCCCCTCCCCCCCGCTTTTTTTACAACTAAACTTAATTCTTTAAAATATTTCTTTTCAATGATTTTGAGAAATACTTTTACTTAGAATTTTTATAAGTGTTTTCACAAATGATACAAATTATCAATAAAGATATAAAGTTGATCATAAAGATATAAAGTTGATCATAAAGATATAAAGTTGATCATAAAGATATAAAGTTGATCATAAAGATATAAAGTTGATATAAAGATATAAAGCTTCATGTTTGAGCACTTGTAAAATAAGTATTGCTATATTTTTATAATATGTTTAAGCAATCCTGGGCGTAGGTATGATTTTTTTTTTTTTCAAGAGAGGGGGGGCAGCTTAAATGGTCAACCAGGAATGTTTTCTTAAAAAAAATAGTATTAGGAGTTAGGATCTTGGTTTTAATTTAGAGGGAAAGGCTATGCCCCTTCCCCCCCACCTCTGAATACGCCCATAGCAATAATATATTTTTCCTAAAAGCTTTATATATTTTTTTACCAATAATGCAAATATAATGCATTATTCGTAAACAATACGAGTTTGTCCATTATTTTAGTGTGGAAATTGAAAGAAGCGGCCACCCCATTTTAGCCCTTAAAAAAATTTAACAGTTTCTAGAGACAGCTCGCAGTGCAATTGCCTTACAAATATTCTCTTTATTCCATTTTACAAATGCTTTGTTTGACATCAAGCAAAGTGTCTGATTTTGTATCAGCAATTTACCTAAAACTTCACTGACTTACGTACTTAAAAGGGCAACGTTGTTTACTTTCAGTACTTAATTATCGCGTCGTGAAACTTTGAGCTGAAATTTTAAGCATTTATTCTCAGCTTTAAGCTTAATGCACTGAGAAGTTAATCTTTGGTTTTTATCTTCTAGGTTTTTTATCTATTTAGCCATTTTTTGTTCTGTGGTTGAAAGTAATGTATCCGTCATAATGGCTTGATTAATTTTCCTCTTTTTTGGCGATAAACTTTCTAAAGTGGTCATTGCTCGTTTCCTTACTTCACGTGGATGGCACTGATTGGCTCTTTCTGTGGCATCTGATATAGAAATTATTCCAGGATTACACTCATTCACATTGTTTTCGGAAATGCTGGTGTTGGTACTTTCCACACAATCTTTAAGTGTACAAGTAGCACTATTTGGAATGCCTACACTTGGAATAGCATCCGGCTTCGATCATTTTTTGGAAGGCAAATTCAGCAGCTCCGATTACAAATCTCTAATATAATCATTTGCAGTAAAGTGTTGAGAACGCACTCTAGCATTTAAAACATCAATTGAGTCTTTGCGCTTACACTTCGCAATCCAGATTTTTTGTAAATTTAGATTACGAGGAAAAGTGTGGTAAATAATCCCAGATCCTTTAGTTGTATTGCTGTATGTAGTATAACACGCTACAGCACAGCCAGGCATGGTATCAGAATATACTGAAATCTAAATCGCACAGATAACAAGATGATTAATGCAATAATATACACGAAAATATGGTTGTTTTTTTTGTTGTTGTTTTTCTGAAAAGAACCGTTTTTAACTTGTTTAAGCAAATCTAAAATCCTTACGTAAAAAGAAAAAACAAAGACAAGAAGATCGACGATGTAAATAAACAAAGTGTTGTCAATTTTTTGACATCATATTAACTCCCTGTTAGTACTCCCTAGATATTACCAAAAACAAGTAAAACTTGCCTTATTTTCTAATTTAAAAACATTTTATCGTGTCCAGAAATTTATTATGATTTATGTAATTATATAATTGTGCAATCATGTGGAGGAATATGTTTGTTTAAATAAAAAAAGCACACAAAACTATCTAAATTCGCAAGGTTAATTTTTATTAAATCTAGTGTAGCAGCTTATGAAGTGGAAACTCCAGTATACTGATCAAGGTCTCTTCTTATTGGTGGAGAAGTCTCGCTCGCCATTACGTAGGGTCTTTACCGCCCTGACGTAGTACGCAGTACCTAAAAATGTCCTAAAACAAACAAACAAACAAACCTAAAAATGAGATTTCTGACAGAGTGACAGATACCAAAACTATCAAAATTGGTAAAGGTGTGAGGCAGGGAGATACCATTTCTCCAAAACTTTTTACTTCTGCTTTACAGATGATTTTTCAGCTGATAAATTGGAATAACAAGGGAATAAAAATAAATGGTGAATATTTAAATCATCTGCGGTTTGCTGATGACATTGTTATTTTTTCAACGAACCCATCAGAACTCCAAGACATGGTACAGGAGCTCTCAACTAGAAGTAAAGAAGTTGGACTCAAGATGAACCTACAAAAAACTAAGATCATGTTCAATAATTTTGTAGAGGAAACAAAAATACAAGTTGACAACATTGAGCTAGAAATTGCTGATTCATATATTTACCTTGGCCAGCTGATTTCAATGGATGGCAACATTATGAAAGAACTCAACAGACGTATTAAACTTGGCTGGAGTGCATTTGGAAGAAACAGTTTTATCCTGAAGGGGAAATTGCCTTTGTGTCTAAAAAGAAAGGTCTTCAACCAGTGTGTATTGCCAGTCCTCTCTTATGGATCAGAGACATGGAGTCTAACAGTTGGAGCAATACGAAAGTTACAGACAACGCAAAGGAGCATGGAGAGGTGCATGCTTGGAATAACTAGGAGAGATCGAAAAAGAAACACTTGGGTGAGAGAGCAAACTAGAGTAGAGGACATCATTGTTAAAGTAAAAGGGCTGAAATGGCGATGGGCTGGGCATATTGCAAGAAGAACTGATCAACGATGGACAACAGAAATTCTGAACTGGATTCCAAGAGACCACCGAAGACCTAGAAAACGTCCTCAAACTAGATGGGTGGATGAAATAAGAAAACAGGTTGGGGTGACGTGGAAACGAATGGCCCAGGATAGACTTGTGTGGAAAGCATTTGGAGAGACCTTCATCCAGCAGTGGATAGATAATGGTTGAATATGATGATGATATATATATATATATATATACAATTATTATCAGTGTAGGACCGAAGACACGCACTTGTAACTGTAGAATTACCTTTCCGAATTTAGGATACCTGGTACGTATAAACTTGCGTATAATAGAAATAATTGGAAACTATAATATGGAGAATTTTTTCAGGCGAAACGAGTAGATTTTATATTGCAGTGGGAGTCAGTTAAGCAGATGTTATATCGGTTGACTTCGAAAGTTTCTAAAGATCGTGAATTCATGCAAAAAGAAATTTTTTCATAATATTTTTATAAACAAACGATTATACAGCAGATTCTCGTTTTTACTAACCTCTATGGACCCCAAATAGTTCGTAAATTCAAGAGTTTGTAAACAATGAGCTAAGTGGACTGAAGCCTAGGGCGGAAAATTTTTAATCCTGCCCTATATGGCAGTTTCTCAAATGAGGCCACAAACCAACATAATAAATTCTCTCACTCTCTCAACGTTTAATAAATGCGCTGCTTTTCATTTTTCATAAATGTATAAATTTAATACAAAATCCTCTCAGCCCCAACCCCTTCCCTACAACTTACGAAATCCGAAGTCTAACCAGTTTAAGGAAATTCCACAACTCTCCTTTCAAAAATCTCGGCCTCCGAAAAAAATCAGTGAAAAAAAAGTGAGGAAATTGAAGTAATAAAACAGAATGAATGTGTAATTTTAGTTCGTAAATCGGGTAGAGCAGTGTTTTCTAACGTGGGGCCCACACCCCACAGGGGGGCAATTTGAAAATGGACTCCACTGTACATAATGTAATAAAACTGTAATAAATGTAATAAAAATGGGACCACTGTACATAACTAATGCAATATATATAACTAATATAATGTACATAATTAATGTAATATACACAATTAATATAATTTACAGAATTGATGTAATATATATATATATAATATAATTTTGTATTTAATGGGTTTGTGGGGTCATAAATAATTGTAGACGGGGGGGCGCGCGGATTTTTTGGTTACTATAAAAGTGGGTCGCGGCTTGAAAAGGGTTGGGAATCATTGGGGTAAAGGAAATTAGTTCAATAGGATATTTTTCGGAACCAATCCAATGATTTGTAAAAACGCCAAATTCGTAAATTGGATGTTCGTAAAAGCCCGAGTCTACTGTATTTTCCTTTCCCTCCAACTTTATATGTATTTATTCTTCAGTTCACCATTCCTCCCCACTGCATAATAATAAACTATATACGTACACATGTTGTGATTTTTTACCTGGGAAGGAGGGATGGAATCAATCATTCCAATCCAAACACTGTTTCTCATGTATAACGTAACTATCATTAACTTTAAATTGCCATGTTTTAAAATTTTTGAAAACAATCTGGCACCTAGCCAGCGCAGATCCAGAGGACGTTTGCGGGGATGTAATGCAGTAGACTCATTGATAACGAGCCTCATTTCGGGGTATAGCGATAAAAATGGATTTTTTGTTTGAAAATATCAAGCGCAATACGATTTAACCGCTTGTTGTCGTGTTATTTTCAACCTTTGGATTTTAATGCCACTTTGGTGGGGAATCCGATTACCCACTGTCTAAAAATCACGCTACATACTCCACTACGAGTTTTTGTTTTGTTCCTGCCCTCCTTCGTTTAACTGTCTCCGAGATACTCCGAGCTCAACGGAGTGACCATGGTTCGAATTCAGGATGAGGATGGCGTCTCTTTTTCTCCTTAAACAAAAACGCTCTAGCTTGAGCTAATAAACGTGGATGTCGGAATTTGCACGTACAACTATCCTTATTGAAAAAGCTTTAGAAATTAAAATTGGAAAGTCCCCACACACACATCTCTCTCTTTGGTTTTTAAAGTTACAACGTTGTGATTTCTTTGACTAATCCCGAATAATAGAGTTTACGTTTGCCCTTAGAAATAAGTCATTTACAAATAGCGAAACCTAAAAGAAAATACGCGAAGAATATTCAACAATAATGAAATTGCTAATATGGCATTATACGATTGGTTAATTTTTGTGCGCTTGTTATTATAAAATAAATAAATATCCAATTTTTATCAGCCGAAAGGAAAAAAGGACATGAAATAATTAAAGTGTTAATAAAATGCTTTCAAAAATTGTTTACTCCTTTGAGTTTTAATTATGTTTTATATAAATAATAATACTGTTAAAAAATTGCAAATTCTTATTTGTTGATAATAATTCTTTAGGCATTCACTACACAAGTACAATATTACATCACATAATTAACTCCATTCATTTCATTCCCGGTTATAATTTTTATAACATCATTATACAGTAAAACCTCCGAATAACGATTACCCGCGGGACTCTGCAAAGGTGACCGTCCTTCGGAGGTGGCGGCTATTTAGAGGTTCAGCATAAAAAAATAAATAAAATTAACAACAACAAATTATTCATTTAAAATACATTAATCCTCATCTACTTTGATTTATATTAAAAAAAAAATCAGTGATATGCAATTGTTTTGATTTATGGCAAATATTCTTTTCTAAGGAAATAATGACATTTGTAGTCCTTTTATATAACTCGTCATCATTTTCATTTAGAGCAAAGTTTTGGATCTCCAGAAAATTTACCAAAACATCGAAATATGTTTTTATGTTACAATTTTGTGGCAGTTCCACTCCCTCTTCCAATTTCACTTCCTCATAACCCCCGCCCCGCTACTTCCGCCATATTTTCTAACAATTTGTGAATGATATTAAGCGTAGCAAAAGCTTTTAAATCTTCGTTCACGCAAACAAACCCGTTGGCTTTCATATTTGTCCTTCCTACTCATCTAAGAATGCCACCCAACTGTTACTCATCATCACCCATGTCCAGGGACGGACTGGGCCGCCGGCCCCGGGGCCCTTGCGCCCTCATGGGCGATAGGACGCGCCTTCGAATGGACAAGGACCAGCACCCTCCGAAAATCCATGATATGAGCTCTTTGAGAGGACTAAGTACGCCCCTGCCTACGGCGCGGCAAATTTTCGACAGTGAAAAGTTTGTGACGACACGGCTGAATTTTTTGGCCAATTAAATTATAAATTTCTCAGAATTGTTTTCTACCTATTGAAATATGTCGCAATATTTCCGGACCACCCATTTAAATAAAAATAGGCGGCGAATTGGCCTATCTTTCTTTTTTTTCCTGACGTTTTTACCGTAATGCCGATTTTTTTGGTCGGACGCTGGGTCGTGAAGACTAGAACCGCTAATCTAAACTCGTGGATCAAATTCGCAAATGTGTGCGAGATGTTTTCATACTCCTATGCTCTCCACGTAGTCCTAACAAATCTCATTCAATAGTTGTTAATCTCGAACTGTGCGTGGTTAAACAATAATTTTAATCACCTTTTTTTGGCGTAGTGATACCAGCGCCGGTGTTATGGCGTGATTAGATAGTGAAACGTTCGGAAGAAAAGAAATGTTTTGCAAAAACATTTTTCTTTCGAACCTTTCACTACCTCTAAACACGTCACATCATTCGTGCCGGTATCACTACGCCAATAAACGTTGATTAATATTGTTATTTAATTTAATCTGCGTAGTGTGTGTGATTAATTATATTTCTCACACGGCAATAAAACTCTGGCCATTGCCCTTAAGAAATCCTTAAGTACTTCGATAAAATTCCAAACTCAAATTCTCATGCTACCACCTGCACATTTGTAAATACTTTGTCTCTAAGTTTAGAAACGTAATAAACAAAGCTGTGTGGTTCCAGGATTGTTGGACAAATTTGGAATGTAAACGAAGGAAGTTTCCCATACTTAAAAATAATTGGCAAAGCGTTATCTTAGTAGTCACAACACCCATAACACATTATAAAAGTTAAATCATCTATTCTGGTCCTGAATCGTAACCTCTTAAGGCCTAGGGAACCAAACCCCGGACTACAGTGAGCAGTGCGATCTTTATGAGATCTCTGAGTAAGCGTTCTTTGCACTGCTGGGAGTCGAACCCGGATTAGCGGCGAACTAAGCTGCATTGGTGTAACTATTCTTGGGAGGGCTTATCCCCCCCACCGAGTGCTCGCACATAGTATTCAGTTGAATGGCGGCTGCACGATGTAACGAATTGTCAAAAATCAATTTTTAGTGGACAATGGTTGTTTGCGCAGACGAAATATTGGGATGGTCAGTCACAAATAGCGACACTGTATTCACAGAAAGGGATGTGCGTATAAAGCGAAAAAATGAACATGTTTCAATGGAGTACTTTGAAAGAAATTACCCATTGGCGTAATCCAGAGGGGGGGGGACACATGCCCCCAGTTTTTTTTGTTTTTTTAATAGAACAGAGGCAAAGGAGAGTTCAAGTATTACGTAAGCAATATTTTGGCCATTTTATACCCCTCCCCATCAAGGGCGAACTGGGTCGCCGGCCAACCGGCTCTCGGGCGCCCTTAGCGATCAGTAGCGCACCCAGAATATTCCCAGGGGAGGGCAGATGGGTAAAATGGTCAGTGGTCATATCAGTTACATTTGTCCTTCAAGGGGATTCAAGGAGGGGGTATAGGAGATTGCCCCCCCCCCGCTGGGATTATATCATGGAAAATGAGATGAAAATTATCGAACACTTGGCTAAAATAGGAATCGGAAACAAATTGCAGCACCCCTTGAAAGATTTCGGAATTCGTACTTCTTGTTGTCTTTTTGTGTACTTTTGTCATTATTAAATTACTAATAATTCTACAGTGCAAGATACTTAAATAATTAAAAATAGTAGTAGATTTTGTTTATACAATTCTACAATGGCCAGCCCTTGTCCTCCATAAAAAATTACCGTTTTGATAATAGGTTGAAGAATAACCCTATTCTGCAAAACTTGCTTTTGCTTGCCCTCTGTCCATTACTTCATCCACAGAAGTTTTTCCCCTTCCATGACCCTTAAAAAATCATCGTCTTTGAGAATCGATTCCTTACGATATAGAAAAGTTTCATGTTTTGAACCTGTTTGAAGACAGCAGTGGACCACTGCTGTTGCTTTTCTCAAGAGCAGTCTCATCAACGTTACCAGAGTGCAGAGAAATATCGTTGGAAACATCACCATTTTCAATCGTACTTAAAAAAAAAAAAAATGACCAGTGTCTATTTGCGAAATAATTTTCGGCTTTGTTTGTCCAAGGGTCGGGGCGGGCCCCCTACGTGGGTGCGCCACTGTGAGCGGTACGACAGCGCCTCTCGAAGATAGGCAAGGATTCGCGCCCTTGGATAATCAGGGTATCACGCCCGCGCAGGCGGACCCAGTCGCCCTGCCCCACCCGAGTAAGTAAAATTAACATTGGCTAACATAGGAAAATAGAAAGCTGGCAAGCAGCCCTCTTCCTCCGGAGTAGCACACTACAATACTTGAACTCACCCCAAAGCGCATTTTTCCACCCCAATTTTTGGGGTTGCTTACCCACGAATTTTACGTCTATGTTTAAACCTCAAGTTACGCCTATGAAAGTACCGCCAAAGTAACTTTTATTTGACGCGCCCTTTTTGAAAATTTTGGTTGCAGATATATTTTTTGAAAAATTTGAATAATTTTTTTTTTTTTTCCTGATGCCTGTTTGGGTGGCTGTTGTACGGAATTCGTTGTTTGGAGGTTAGCACTAACGTTAATCCTATGGAACGCGTTCGATTCCACTGATATGTGGCCGGTATTCGAAGGTTACCGTTGTTTAGAGGTGACCGTTAAAGGAGGTTTTACTGTATATTCAAATTACAAGAGTCAATTCCATTTTAAATAATTTAAATTGTTAGCCATCAGAAATATTGAACATTAATTTTTACATTGTACATGATACAGTTTCATATTGATTAAAAATATTTTAAAAATTATTTGCTCTTTATATATAACTCCATGGTCCACTAAACATTGCATTCTCTTGTGACTCAGTAGTAGTATATTCAATATATGTAGTTGGTCTAGAGAAAATACGTAAGTATAAACCTCTTTAGACCCCACCATAATCCCCCCTTCCACATTTAGTTACACTCCTCCCTATCTTCACACCGAATTCATTAGCATGTCTTTAATTGTTTTTAATAGTAATTTATATTGCTCATTTTTTGGTAATTCGTAGGTGGCATATTTATTACTAATTTAGGTCCTTTATAGTCTAAATATTTGCTGATTAATTTATTTATGTTCTTATTTTCGGTGAATACAATTCCTATTCCTTTCATAATCTATTCTGTACGTGTTTTGCTGTATAATTATGATTTCCCTACATTTTTGCTCTCGATTATTCTTTCGTACATTTTTATTAATATTCAATATTTGTGTAATAATACATCAATAGGCAAGGTCGTAGCCAGAATTTAATTTTGGGCGAGTTCAAAATTTTTACATATATCGATAGAATCACAGCATGCAAAGCCGTAGCCAAGTCACATTAAAAATTTAGCTTCGGAGTAGGGACCGGTCCCTAAGATCTCCCCCTCTAGATATGGGCATGTCAATAGGCAATATTACGTATATTTCCCCAATGATGTCCAATTATTAATTTTGGCTTTGTTTAGTATTCTTAAACATCTGTTTTGCAACAGTTCCAATACGATGTTTCACCAGGAGATTGCATAGCAGTTATTTCAACACTGGCGTAAGGTTTAAAATACGACGTTTTGGGAACCAACTGCTTGCTCCCTTTATCAAGTAAAGGCAGAATATTCTACCTTTACTTTACAAAGAGAGCAGTGGTCTCTCGAAACGTCGTGTTTTAAACGTTACGCCGATGTTGAAATAGCTGTTGTTAGACATTTCCAATACGTTGAGATATATTTTCCGCAGATTTCCTCATGCAGTTATTTCAGTATGATAATACAGGAATGGATAGTATAATTCTATTAAATTTTTTAACTCACATTACTTCTTATGTTTCTTAAATAATTTATCTCTCTTATGGTATATCGATTTTACACCTTAGCGCTTTCATAAGTTCTCAGAAATTTGTCAACAATGATTAAAAAATTATTATCGAGCTGTTTTTTTACAACATGCTATTCTTTGTTAAACTAAATATATTTTCCAACTCGTATGTAGATAAAATAGAAGCGCTCTTCCTATTTTTGTCATTGGTGTACCAAAACATATAGAAAGTTTAAATTGAGATAATGAAATAAATTATTGTATACCAAGCTCTAAGAAAACCAACCGTCAAATCAATGTTATCAAAGCACCTTTAGATAATATACAATGTGACCACTGGCAAAAGAAGGGAAATTCAGATTTCCTCACATGCTTAATCAACCGTTATTTTCATTGGTATTTTGAAAAATATAACTATGGTGGAATATTTTATTTTAGTCACTTTAAAAGGATATTAATATTTTTTTATTGAAAAGCCTTTCTCGTATAATATTCATTTTTTAATTTCTTAGAAAAGAATTTGTTCGATGATATTTCTTCTATATATAACCCTCATGTGACCAAAAAATGTAAAATCGTTGCTTTAAGTACATGGAAATTTTGTGGTTTGAAAAGCTGTAGTAAACGAGTAGGCAGTAACCTGATGATTATGTGAAAGTTGATTGTTTCTGTGAGACTTGTTTAAAGTTGAAATGTCTCTAGTTTGGATCTGCAATGCAGATGTATTGATTTAATGGATGAATGCATTATTGCTGCCAGTGGTTTTGTAAACTTCAAAGTATTGATTTATTTCAAAATAAAAAAATAACAACAAAGAGTCGTGGTGTATGACTGTTAAAACACTTTCTTCTTTTCTAGGTTTCATACAATCCACCATCGCCAAATTATGCTTCAGGAGGTACACCAGGGACTTATACATTTACTGCTGAGTTTAGGCCGGTTGAGAATATTTCAGTTCCTCCAATAGAACGGGAATTCTCCGGTTGCAGCACAACTTTAAAGCCAACTGCATCAGCATTTTACCCTTGTAAACAATCTTCAAGAAGTCCGATATCAGAAACAGCTGAAAATCACCACAACAATCAAAATGCTACAATGCTGAGACATCGTTCTCGAATCATACCAACAGGCAGAGCTGCTTGTTTTCCAGCCAATGCGGCGCCTGAATCGCCGTTAGTTGACGCATCAGAAGGCGCCGATTCACCTTCCACGGTATTGATGGACTGCGATCCAACAAATGAAAAATCAAACCTTTGTCGCATTTGTGGTAAAACTTACGCAAGACCGAGCACTCTTAAGACGCACATGAGAACTCACTCGGGAGAACGACCCTATCAATGTGGAACATGCGATAAATCTTTTTCGCAAGCTGCTAATCTAACTGCCCATCTACGAACACATAGTGGTGAAAAACCATTTCGCTGTCCAATTTGCGATAGACGGTTTTCTCAGAGTTCTTCTGTCACAACTCACATGAGAACTCATTCTGGTGAGAGACCGTATCGGTGTTATATGTGCAAAAAAGCATTTTCAGATAGCTCAACCCTTACCAAGCATTTGCGAATTCACAGTGGTGAAAAACCATACCAATGTAAAGTATGTCTCTTAAGGTTTTCTCAAAGCGGGAATTTGAACCGACATATGAGAGTTCACACTACCGCAGCATAACGTTAAAAACTGAAAAGCAGTGAAGTGGATTTTATGTATGTCACATGTGGGTGTGTACTCTCTCTCTCACACACATTGTTTATATTTTTCAAAAAATTTTAATGAAGCATTTAGAAAAATGGTTTAAAATAAAGGTTTTATGATGTGTAATAATATTGCTGAGTTTAAATTTCCGCTTTCTTTTCACTGCTGTGAAAATAAAACTAAGAAAATTGCATCAGAATAATGATTTTCTGAATTTCAACAATTAGATACATTTATAAGTTTTTACAGCTTGTAAAAATGTAGAAATAATTCATGAAATAACAGCTTCAAATGAAGAATGTGTGTGCTTAGTAAAGAAGAAAGAAATGGCTGTTTCCTTTATATATAAGAGATGTTTCTGATTTTATGTAAATGCAGTACTCCTTCCCCAGCTAATCTGAACTTCCATAATCCGAAAATTTGGATTATCCAAACTGAATTTAAACTCTGCGGTCGACTTATTCCAAAACCTACCTTATCAAGATATTTATAAACCTCTAATTTATTCTTCATTGCATTATGCTTGCACTTACCCAATGTATCAAACGAGCAATATTAAACGTCTTGAAAAGTATATGAAAAATTTCAGTATGCTTCCCGATTAAAACTCCACTTCCAGGGTTCATTCACGTTTATTTATATAAAATTTAAGGACATTTAAGAAACGAACATTAAATAATAATAATAGGGACCTGTTAGCAAATGGGAATTAAATGAATTCTTTCTTTGTGTTTTTACGGAGCAAGTTCAGCCGAGGTAACACTGCGCCAGGATCTACAGTTTTCGGAGGAATCTGAACCTTTGCTGACAAATGAACCAAACCTTCGATTACAGTGGGCACGAAAACAGGCATCACAAACAAATGTACCACTACATTGATATAACTAAGTAGAGCCCCACTAAAAAAAATTACCCCTCCCTAAGAAATCAAAAATCACATATAAATGTTATATGCCGAGTATTGGGTTCAAGCCTATAGCCCTCCGTAAAACTTGAAGATAGTTACGTCGATGTATCACTACGCGACCGTAGAACAATAGACCTACATTTTCCCAAGGAAAACAAACCTCTTCAGGCCTAGGAAACCAGCCCCTGAGCTACAGTAAACATTTATTCGGTAAGCAAATTCTTGACACCATTGGGAATGAAACTCAGAGATTAACACCATGCTAGGAGAACAAGCTACCACTGCACCACCATAGAACCTCAAATGAATTCAAGAGAGATAATCTGTACCGCCCCTTAGAGTTCCATTTTAAGATTGAAATAGATGTATGTTAGGATGCATTTGTAGCGACTTAGCTTTTTCATGTCCTGCTTTTGTGTATGCAGAACAGCAGGGTAGATGTGAATGACGTCACGCTAATCTTTAAATACCAGATGTTTGTCGTTGCTCTCTTTCCCAGCTTGTACTCAACAGCAGCATTGCAGCATTAGTTGGCTAAGTACCCTGTGTGGTACTAGCCATTTATTGATTGCCGTTTTAATTTCTTTTTATGTGGCTAGTTGCCCATAAATGTTGTTTAGTGGGTTATGGAATTGTTTGGGTAGAAGCAATGAACAGTGTGCTTTATGTTTACTAAGTACGTTGTCAAGATCGTTTTTTCCAGTTCTTGCAATATTGAACAGTTATGGTTATCAGAGTTGAAGAAGAGGTAACGAAACTGCTGTAACCGTTGATCTAGTTTTTCCTGAATTATGAATAAATATGCAGCATTACCAATATTGAACTTACTATTTAATGTGCAAGTGTGCAATAAAAAGTTGTTAAGTTGCCACGTTATTATTATTATTATTTTAAAATAAAACAGGAACACAGTCTTGATACCATCATTAAGCATTAATAGAGTCAATAGTAAGATGCTGGGGTTATATACATCCACGCAATTTAACCTCTATATATTGGTGACCTTTGGACGCTCTCTTCAATTTTTGATTTTTGGGCTTTTTTAGTACTGGGAATGAGCACCGATGATCGATGTTTTACTTCTGATGTTCAATGTTTCCATCGATGGTGAATGACCGATGTTTTGAGCAGGAGCGGATACAGACTTTCATTTGGGGGGTCAAGGACAGAATTTGCCATGGTCTTGGAATAACACCCTTCATTTATCATGAAAGTTGGAATTTTTTACAGTGAAAAAATATATTTTTGGGGGGTCATGACCCCTGTGATCAGCCCATTGTGTCCGCGCTTGGTTTTGAGACCGTCGAATGTGAACGACCAATATATTTTGAGACCGTCGATAGTGAACGACCAGTGTTTTAAGACCATCAATGGTGAACGACCGATGTTCGAAAAATCGATATTTTTAATGCAATACCGATTTTTTTTTAAATAAAGCAAGCAAATAAGCTCGTAGCAAGACTGGGACTATGGGGGGTTGAGTTCCCCCTGGAAAGGTAATCAGCTCCCCTGGAAAATAGTCTTTGTCGAAATAAAATTTATATTAGGATTTTATTTTTTAACTTTTTGTTTTGTATAAAACTCTACATGACAATGGGAACTGATCTTTGACGTCAAAAATATATTCAAAATAAATTTCTACGGTAGATCTTGTATAAAGTATGTTTTTTTTAATAAAAAATTGAGTCTTCATATAGTCTATAATAAGGATAAGGGAAATATTTATAAATTTTAGTCTACCACTATAAGTTTTCAATGCAAAATTTACGAAATTTATTCATTTAATGTTAAATATATTAGTTTATTTAGACACGCAGGCGTTAGCTAGAGATCATGGCGAAAATAGCTAAACGCGCCTTGCCCTCTAGCTAACTGCAAGTAGCCAAACCAGTTCCTACAAATCACTCTCCTTAAGGGAAAACCGGTCCCCCAGAACTCGCGCCTCGGTTGGCATTCGACTGCAGAAGAGGAGACACATAACTCGACGGTAGTTGTCTCCCACGCGCCGGATAGGACAAGACTAAGAGACACCGTTTCGGCCGGCGGCCGCCGGCCGAGGTAAAGTCCGTCGAGAAACAGCGACCGTTCCCATGTAAACCTTCTATGTAATCATCAGTAAATAAAGCCCGTTAAGTTTCAATAATGTGTGCCGTCCCTGCTTTCACGATGGAGTCCGCGGAAGTAGCGATCTACTCACTATCGGCGCTGGTAGCTTCGTCACCTCAGTGTTAAAAAACCGAAAGTAATACAACGTAGCAGAGGTGACTAAATCAATAAATTCTCAAGAAGCGCTGAAACTTTGCGCCTGCAAATACTTTTGCAGGATCTAACTCTTGGTGATAAAACACCAAGGCAGCCATTAAGACAAATGAAAGAATTATCTGCCGATAAACTGACTGAGTCAATACTTACTGTTAGTAAATTATGTTTACGTCGTCTATCCCTGCATGCGCAGTAAATACTGTCTGTGAGTAGTAGTGACCTTAATCATTTAGCCCAAATGGCAGAAAAAATAAATGAAATTTTTCATATTCATCCAGTAGTAGAAGAAATACCAAATAGTGTAACCTTGGCAAAATTACAAGCAAAAGTCGTAGAGTTATCAGTGCAGACCAAACGTCTGTCTCTTTCAGTTGAAAAAGAACGCGACTGTTTTGATTCAGGTAATACATCAATTTCTCGCGAACGTTCTTGTCAGCGTAAATGCAATATGCCACTTGCGGGTAAAAGCGTGGAGAAAGGTTATTGTTAGTATCATGCAAATTTTGGACACAAAGTCAATAAATGTACGTCTCCTTGTAAATGGTCTGAAAAGTAGGAAGCTTACCTGATTGTACGGTGTCAGGAATTACAGAGTGTGTTAACCATTTATTTATAAGCGACAGGAAATCTGGTAATCAATTTCTTCTTGATAGTGGTGTTTCAATGTCAGTGTTTCTTAAAAGTTACATTAAAGGGTCTAGTAGTAAAAAAGAGTTACGTTTGTATGCTGGAAATGGTTCAAAAATAGAGACATACGTAACTATATATTTTGAATTAGATTTTGGTCTACTTAGAAAATCGGACTTGGTGGTGAATTGTGCAGAAATTTAAATGGGAAGGATGGCCGCCGAAAGGCGGCACTGTAATCCCGGACTGGTTTTAACGTAAAGTAACTCACAGCCAATGGTGGAAAAGGGGGATTGTCGATCTGTACCAGAGTACAGGGACGAATCGTTCGCACTGATGTTTTCATCTAACGTCAACCGTGTACCATCCATGATCAATCCACCCCGGTGAACAGCTGAAATAGATGGATGGTACGGAACAAGAACATCCCCAGCCGGCCGATGATCCTACGGGAGCCCACCGGGTACCGTTGCACGAGTGCAAGCGCCGCGAAGCGGCAGGGAACGGATAAGAACCGGCCCCGCAACCAGAACGAACGAACCGCCATCCATCCCACACCAAGACGCCAAGCCGGTGTCCCATCCACGGACTATGGCCGCTTTCACAAGGCATGCGGCATCTCGCACGAATGGAGACTGTGACATAGCAGCCCAGATCAAAACAAAGGACGCCCGGACCCAGAATAGCACGCACAAACACCGATCCGCCGCAGTCCAGCGGTCAATGGTCAGTGTCCCAGCCACTCCGCCAAATCGAAACGGAACCAAGACCAGCCGAGCCCGGACTGTAGAAAAAAAACCATCCGTACGCCACCAGAGCTAAGACCCGAAACTTACATAGTATTAGCAGATATTGTACGTCCGATCAGAGGTGGCCCAAAAATTTGCGAGGCTCAAGGGAGGATGTATTTATTGCACAAGGCCTTATTATACAAGAAGACCTGTATATAACGAAGAGCTTAGGACCAAAGAAAATGCTCGCTATATCCTACATGCAAAAATCGTACTCGTTTCACTAAAAACGAATGAATTCCATTGTACATCATTATACCAAACAAAATCCATATTTTCCTCGCTATATCCGGAAACTCGCTAAATGTGTGTGCTTATTATAAGTGGGTCCTACTGTATTTAGAAGTTTTTCAAATATTTTTAATCTCAAGGGAAGGATGAGGGGGACGGAGAAGCAAATTAATAAAAGAAAATGAAATATATATATTTTTAAATACTGATCATATTCAATCAATGACTCAAATGTCCGTAACAAAATTTACTAATACACTCTGTTGCAATAAACTAGATCCACACAAAAAGAATTGAGCCACTACTACGAAACTTGGCATATAAATGTGGTTCGGCGAGTTATGCAAATGATCAAACGTACAGCACCAATGAGCAGTGTGGAGACATGCAATGCGTGTATGAACTGCGACGCGAGTAGAATTTAAAAGGGCCGGTGCGCTCGGTGATGGGCATTTACAACCAGATTGACAGTTCGGATACACGACATTGATACGAAAGATGCTTCACAGACGTACCCGACGGCATTATAAATTAATTGTCCGACTTTGAAAGGGGGCGGATCATAGGCCTCAGAGAGACCGGTTGGCCGAACAGACAGATCGGTCGGTATATTGGGCGAAGCCATATGGTAATTGCCCGGTGTTGGAACCAGTGGCTCAAAGAAGGCACAGTCAGCAGTCGCAGTGGCTCGGGACGTCCCCAAGTAACCAATGCGCAAGAGGATTGCGCAATCAGGAGAGCAGCCACGTCAGCATCAAAGTGACGCTATCAACAATTCGACGCCATTTGCCAACTCGTAGAGGTCCAGTGCTTCGAGTATTGAACATTGATCGCGATGAACATCGCAAAATCGATGTCTGAGCTTTGCCGCATCTTTGCTAGAAGATGGGGAAAACCATATTCAGGCAGGGATTACCAAGTGCGGGACAGTTCTTAGAAAATCCAGATTCAGACAGGGGGGAAAACCCGACTGAGGGATAGTTTTGGGGAAAACCAAAGTTGGGGTACAAATACCGAACACCTACACTTCCTTGACACTTTTGCTTGGTGAAGGGAACAGTAGTTCTCGAAATGTTGCGGATATTTTTGCAAATGGTATATGTTTTTACCTTCTTCATTTGTATTTCGTATATTTCGACCAGTGTCAGAATTTTGCTAGTTATAATCAAACAAACGTTGAACGTTCACTCATTCTGACCTCACTTCATTACACTTCGCTGATCATACCCACGTTACAAGAAATCTTAACGATCTAATACTAAAGTATTCGCGAACGAAACTTGGACTCTCCCGCATCTGTTGCTTTGGCCCTAGGATATGGAATCTTCTTCTTAATTCACTTAAATCTATTTATTCCTTTGCTCAGTATAAAAAACTTATCTGCAGATATCCATTGGATAGAGAATTATAATATCACTACGTCTTTCTCTATTTATACCTTCCATAGCTTTATTAATCAACCAGCTCTTTTATCTTATTGCATTTACTTCCATTTATTATATCCAATACTGGGCAGAAGGGGCTTTGTCAGACCCCAAAATCTCTACCCTTTGCTGCCTAGACGGATTAATCTAGCTGATAAATTGTAAATAATTATCACTTCCGTCTGAATAAAGTTTGGTTTGATTTGAGTGTGTGCCTGAGGAAGAGCATTCCAGGTTGCTTATATGCGACCCCAAAGTTCATCTGTAGTAGCTATGGGACGAGGATCACGAGCGAGACGCCGACCAACGAAATCCCACACATGTTCAATCGGCGACATATACGTGGGTGGGCCCTATCCTGTTGAAGTACAGCTCCGGGAATGCCTTGAAGGAAGGGAACAACTTCGGGCTCCAGAACTTCATTGATGTACCGGTTGCTGTTAAGATTACCCACAATTCGTAGCAGCTGAGATCGTCCATAATACGTAATCACACCCCAGATTTATAA
>QLNU02010870.1:0-10843 GCA_006491805.2 Dysdera silvatica
TTCTCCCGGTAAGCACAATCCACTTATTTTTAAATTTCATAATATTTTTACAAGCTGTAAAGTGCATTAAGTAGATTGTATTGCTCTGAGCGCAATACAGTTTTTTTCACATTTTTAGAAACGATAGTTCATATGTAAATCCATTTTGAAGAGTACCTGAATTTCACGACATGAAGTATTTACGACGGAACCTTTCAACATGCCCGACGGGGATTGGAACCACATTCGGCGCTTCCTAAAGGTCTTAAAAAGTTATTAGACCCATATCCAAGCTTTTTCAGAATGGCCCTATATTTTGGAGATATGGCCCCCTAAGTCCGAAAACAGCCATATTACAGACCTTGATATCTCATGATTCCGTGGATGGATTTTAATTATCTGCGACTTTTAAGACAGGCTATCTAAAATCATTTGATACGTGTTTCAGCAATTTTCCAGTAAAACTCAAAATTTTAAAATATTGGCCTTCAAATCTCTCGGCAAAATGACAAATAATTAACCCCTGTTTGGTGGTTTTCCAGCAAAACCCCTCGTTGAAAATTTAAACTTCAACGCAGTTAGTTCAAAATCGAGATAGGTTCGCTTGCTAGATATGTATGAACGTATAGAGCAGTTTTGCTGCCTATAAATAAAAAATGAATTTGAAAGCTTAAAATAGCTATGAAGTAATGTAAAATTCGTTTCAATTTAGCGACATATAAATGGGTAAATACTCACCCAATAAACTTACTTCGAATTACGAAAAAAATAATAATTATATATTGCATTTCAGCACACGGCCCGAAAATTTAAATCCATTCGTCATACGCACATTAATTACATCATTTGCAGTAACATCAACAGAAAATGTGCAGTACATGCGATCTAATGTTACTATTTACATTTGGTTCATTTTTTGAACAGCAGAGTGATTGCTTAAGTTTATAAATGGTACACCACCAAACACAAATGAACTTTAAATGAAGAACTTATGAGCATACATATATACACGCTAAGCTTTCTTGTATCTATACCTTTCACAAAATAGTGCTACAGTCGCAATGGCGAAACCAAAAATCAGGAGTCCGAAAACGGCTCTTAAATCTGAAACAGCGATTGGTTTCACATTCTCTTCTGGTTCATTATTAAGCTTTCCCTTTAATTCGACTCTAAAAATCATATTTTGCATCAGTTTTTGATAAAGCCCTGATTGATAAATACGCAAAATCATTTTATCAAAAGTTTTAACGCAGCAAAAATTTTTCCGAAATAATATTGCTTTTGGGGCTATTTTGAGACTGTCCTGCGAAATAAAAATTTCATCCTGTTGTCCAACTTCAGAAACAAGCAGTGTCAGGTACGATTTTGACCCCATTAACGCATAACCGGCCATCGTCTTTCCAATTGCATCAATGTCAGATAACGCAATACTTTCCGGATGTGCACGAAGGTGTAGACCCAACGCATTTAAAATTCCTTTCTCAGCTTGTTGCAACTCCTGTTCTAAGTAGCCACCTTTAAATGTAGTAACTCTGGCCCGGCTAGATCGACAAGCCTCAGAAAGTTCTTCAAATGTCTTAATTTGATGTTCCATGATGGGCGCCATAAGGAACGACAACAAGAGGCCAGTGAAACAAAACATTAATACTCGTAAAGGAAATGCACTCAAAATAAAAAATATTTTTGAGACACCACTGCGCAGAAAATTACCGAAACCACGGTTACCGATCAGAATTTCCATCATCGAAAACATACGGCTCCAACCTCCTTCTCGGCTTTGTTGACAATGTCCAAAAGAAGATTGAAGAAATGAAAATACTCCAGAGCAAAGAAATAAGGAAACGATAAATAGACTCCAAACCGTAGGTTGGAAAGGGTGGACAAAAAAGAAAGTTTGGGATGCAGTTCCGGATTTTTTTATCATAAATGAGTCATAATCCACGTCATTGGGATATGCATTGTCAGTGACTTGTGATCTTGCATATGTCAAAACTAGATTGTTCATAGCCATATCGGCTTCGTTTCTCTCAAGCATACCAACCATGCCTGTCCATTTGCCATCTTCTGTTAAACTACCCCATTGTCCATCTTTAGGAATTACTAAATCGTATGTAAAATTCAAGGCCGACGATAAAATTTTCAGTAGTTCAAAATTTATTCCACAGATACCTTCATACCCGCCATCGTCTTTTGCTCGGATTTCAAAATACTTCGTATAATTGACCGTTGCTACCCTAAGATGCATTTTGTTGCTCATATGGGAGACCACCTTCTAGTGCTTACGTAACGGAACGAATGCCAAACTGGAATCTTTCTGGCTCCATGGTTATAACGTCGTTCCTCATTTAAAAACCTAATGAACAGTTGTTAACACGTCATAAGATCGTGCAAAAACAATTGGGCCGTTTACATTTTCAGAAATATGAGGTTTGGGCAAATGGAAATCGTTTTTCTTGAAACATTAGTCTTCACAAAATCGAAGTATAAAGACTCAGATCACGAAACATTGCTATTATATTTTATTGTTCTTCTAAACGCAAGTTTCCGAATGAAAGCCTTCGCCTCATAATAGGAAAAGTGATGAGTAAACAATAACATATATGCGTGCATATGCTAATTTCTATTATATCTCGTTACATTAGTCACGAAGCAAATATGAGAAAGCTGGATTCAGATCTATAAATGTCAAATATTTTGTGTGCTTCGTTTTCCACTGGGATGCGCAACGACTGTCGAAGAATTTACCATTGTATCGATCGACGTTCCGTCAATGTTGAGAAATCGTCCATGTGTTCTATATAATATCGATTTTACATAATAATTCGAGTTATTTGCCATTTAGTCTTACGTTTTAACAACTGAAAATCCTAGTTTGAATAAAGCCATCCAGAATCACTGAATTACGATTATTTACGCTCAGGCTTAACCACTGTTTAACTGACTAACTGCACGAAAACTTTTTTATAGTTTTATTGACCGCAGGTGTCGGGCATCCAGAAGCGCAAGTGAAACAGACCAAATGAAGCTTACCATAATCAAATATAAATTGAAAAAGGCCTGTGCCTCTATATTGACTGATTGCCATTGCACACAAGTAATGCACAGCAAAACCTTTGAAAATTTTCTCCTATATTTAGCTGAACATGAACCTTGCTGTAATTTTTCTATAAAAATTTAACTAAGCCTGTTTTCTGCAGCTACCTTTCTGAAAACCAACATTTTCTGGCTATGATTTTCTGAAAGCAAAGTCTGACTTTTTCAAGTTCGAATGACGTGGTCCCTCTCGAATTTGACACTTCTCGAAGGATCTTTTCTTTAATTATTTTGCAAGGATTTGTTTACTTTCTCATTTTTTTCTATATTTACCCCACTTTTATATCTTCTCACTATAGATTTTGCATTTCTATTGAATTGCAAAACTAATTTGGAATAACTGAATTTGAATACCATAAAAATTGAAATTTTTTTAACGAGAAAAACCCGAAAAACAATTATCGTGAAATGCCTGAGTTGATCTTGATGTGTTTACATGTATTTCATTTTAACCTGACTTTTTATTATTAAATTAAGTAACACGTAGGCCCAAAAATGCAAATAATACGAATTTAGTTAATTATTTTAAGTTTTAGATCATTTTGAAGTGGTAATTTAGTGTTCAAGTGATATATGACCAGTATGATAAGAGTAACATATGGGTTTATGATGGAATTAGGTTTTATAGGAACACTTGAATTTTTGTGTCTGTATTGTATGTTTTTTGTACTTTTTAACATTACAGCTTTTTCTTTTTACAAGTTTGTGAAGCTTGAAAATCGGCTGAATGAAGGAAAAGTATATCCTAAATGATGATCTAAATTGCCAGTTACGTTTTATTTCCTTTAACCAGACCTGGAAAATAAATAGGTATCACTGTGTAAAAATGTGTACAAAAATTGGTGTGTGTAGCAATCTGTATGTGTTTTTGTAAAATGTATGTGTAGCCGAAAAGGTGATAGGCCTGCATTATGCGAATAAAATATAATGAAGCGCTTAATGTATATTTCATATATAATTAGCGTGCTACTTTTATCTCCAGCTTTCCAATCACGAAAACATTTCCTATGCCATGTCAGTGTATGTTAAAATCCATGAAGTTACATGGTTTAATAATAATGGAGTATTATATTAAAGTAAATTTTATTTACAGTTTAATTTTTCCAAAATATCCTGGTTTACAATGAACTCCTTCTGTGATCACTGTTCCGCAACAGAAATTCTGGCATTATTTGCATGAATATTTTATTTAGAAAATTATTTAATGTTTTGTTTACCTTTATGTACCTTCTCAATACTCAACTTATTTGCGTATAAGCTTAAAAATTTTACATGACTTTTTGGTTTTGCCAGCTATTTCTAAGCCCAATTTTGAAACTCGTGAAATTGTGCAGAATTTATACAGCGATGTAGTAACGACAAGTAAAAACTTTTTATTTCATTTACATACCTTTGCCCAAATGCCTTCTCCGGTTTTTCATTTGTTTCTAATTAAACATTATTTTTAGTGAGCAGAAAGTAAATTTGTAATTTAAAAATGCATAGTTTGTTAGGTTCAGAACAAAAATGTATTCTCGGACATGTTTTTACCAAGTCTCCCTTATTTTGCTTCAATTTTAATACCTTAATCTTCCCAGAGTTTAGTCATTAACAATTTTTCTGAGCTTGGAGTCTGGGTTTTATTTCTTCCAGAGCACTCTAACTAGAAAATGATATAATCATATTTCTGTTTTAAAAACATATAATGTCTGAGAGGAAACTTTTATTTCTGTCGACAAAACCAAACACACACCTTCCTTTTTACTATACTTCTTATTTTGAAACAAATTTTTGATATGTATACACAACATAGGAGACTAATACCTTTCTCAAAACTTATCTCGAAGCACTTTATTTTTGTAAAAACCCTGAATTACTAAGCAAAATTTTTATGCATCTTATTTATTTAATACGTCTATACTTCCCAAACTATATTAATCCCTATTATACCTGATTTAAAGTATTTACTTCCTAACACTAATTCAGGAGTGAGATTCGTAGGTTATTTCCTTTCATAAATATATAATTTTCAACTTTATTAAAAGTGTATCCCTTCCAATGGATAAAATTGCACATCATTTTCAGTTATTTTAACCACGTATAAACTTTTTAAAATTTCAGAATACAAATATATAATTCTAATGCAGTGTTACTTAAACACCCTTCAATCTGTGCACATGTTAGTGTCATGTTATGTACTAACAATAATATTATGTGTGTAGTAATGCATTCGCTAGTGCGCCGTTAACCCGGGTTCGACTCCCAATAGTGCAAAGAACGCTTACTCAGAGATCTCATAAAGATCGCACTGCTCACTGTAGTCCGGGGTTTGGTTCCCTAGGCCTTAAGAGGTTCGGATTCCTCGGAAAACAGTAGGTCCCGGCGCAGCATGACCACTGTAGTCTTTGAGCCGTAAAACCAAAAACAAACATATCCTATGAAGTTCATCCATAAGGTACTTTTCCTTATATAAGCACTTTAAAACTCACATATTTGGGTAAAAATTTAAATATCCCAAGCAACTAATAAATTAATATCAATACAACTTTTACTTTATCACATAGTGTTATAATTTTGTATAGTTCTCGGAGACGCGTCACTCGTACCGCGGAGTCGATTTCTATCTTTGTGTTTGGGTTTCCCGGGCTTACAAAAAACTGATATTATGCTCGCGCGAGTAGTGTTGTCGAATATAAAAAAAAGGGGGTTTGTTGAAGTAGTTTTCAAATCCGGCTGAGTTCCTTTATTCCAATGTTTATGTTCTTTTTATAATTAAACTATAAAACTTTCGTTAGCGTTAGCAGGGGTGGTTTTATTATCTACGCAGTATTACCCCCATTGAGTATGGTATGGTATATCATCATTTTACCATTCTATAGGGCAAAGCGTGAGAAACATACATTGCTGCAATAGATGAATTACAATATGAAGTCTTATACAATAATTTTTTTTGCCACCCACGTATTAATTACAGCTCAAACTAGAGCTTATGTAATTTTGGAGAAAAAGAGACGCTTTCCCCATCCTGGATTCGAACCAGGGTCCCTCCGTTTAGCCCGGAGTGTCTTGGACCGCTAGACGAATGAGGACAGGAAACAACGCTCTCTTTCTCCGTATATAAGGATGTAAGGTATTATTACCCTCCGCAGGGATAACACAATTGCCAAATATGGTCAACACAGAAAAGCCTCCGGGGCGAGATTTTTGTGAGTTTTCATGGGGGAATTTATTTTACAATAATTTTTTTTTTGTAATTGAGCTGTAATTCAAAAACGTGGGTGGCAAAAATTATAGTATAATAAATTTCCCCCACGAAAACTCAAAATTCTCGCCCCGGAGGCTTCCTTGTGTTGACCATATTTGGCAATTGTGTTATCCCTGCGGAGGGTAATAATACCTTAACAATATGAAATCTGTTCATGTATAAATACATAATACATAATTTTTTCTGAGTTATCCTATTGCGGCTAATAATAACACAGTAATTTTTCACAAAGTAATTTATAAAATTAAGCTCGCCGGAAAGAAAAGAAAATTCCATAGACTGATAATTTTTCAAAAAATAAAATGAAATTAAGTATTTTTACTTCATTTTCAATGCTTAGAAGAAGGAAACGAATAACTGGATAATACATAAATATGTTACATCAAAAGAAAGTTATCATAAAACGGAATCTTCTGCATTTCCGGAGATAGGAAACCATTCAATTTAAATACGTTTTAAAACAGTACAAATTATTTGTATTGGTTTGTTAGTTAATTAGAATCGCATTGATTATTTTCGATCCTTTGTGAAGACTTGTTTATTGGAAAATAGAGCACATGCTCATTTTAAGCTGCGTGACTTATTTTTTCCACTGTTACATTTGAATTGCTCTGGCATCAACAGATGCTGTTCGTGACCACATTAATTATTGAAGGCATTCAAAATATGTGAAGGAAGGAAAAGGACAATGAAATATGATTTATTGGAAAAAAATAAGCAAAAAGGAATAGAAAGTTATAGATTACAATGCATTTTTCAAGCGCCATGTATTCACTGAATGGGACAGATAGGTAAATTGCGTAAAATATATCAGGAATTAATATTAGTAATGGCACGGATTTAAAAACAATTCCAGGTAGAGGGCACTAATTTATTTTGGAGAAACATTACTATTCTTCCTCGGAAATTGTCTGAAATCTGAGCAAAGGAAAAGTGTTACTACTTTATGGCATTTTTGGCTACTGAGTTAGATACTAAGAAATGTTTCTATATTTTGAGTAACTAAACCGTCTTGCAAATGACCATAAATCTACCCTTACATTCAGTAACGCGTGGAAGACTATTAAACTCAACTCGCTAATAAGCGCCCTCCTTTTTTTTCTTTACAAAATTCTCCCTTCATTTTTGGGATTACAAAATAATTCCAGCAAATAGGTCGCACTGATGTTAGACAATCGAAAGTGCTAACAAAACAATACAGAGTTTCATCAGGAGATTCCATAACAAACAGTTATTTCGACACTAGCGTAAGGTTTAAAAACACGACGTTTGGGGAGCCAGCTGCTCCCTTTGTCAAGTTTTGTCAAGTGAAGGCAGAAGCAGCTGTCTCCCGAAACGTCGTGATTTTAAATCTTACGCCAGAGTCGAAATAACTGTTTGTAATCGAATGTGCTGTGAAATGGCAACACGGCGTGCACCTGGAGTTCACCCAAGTGGATTTCCGATGAAGGAGAGCAACGTCTGGTTGAAACGCATCGATATGCTTTATCTAATAGCTAAAATTACGCTACGTATCATTGTTACTAACCACTGAGACAAATACAGGTATTGACAGAAAGATTTTGGGAGATACATGGATATATTTTGAAGTGCATATAAAACAAGATAAATATTAATTAAAGGGATAACTTCTTAAGAATTTAAGGAGAGTGTGGAGAGGGATCCCTTGATATGATTAAGTGTTGATATTAAAGTTTGTAAAGACTTAACCTTGCTTACAATAAATATTTTAAATAAAACTTTTTTATAGTGACCCAGATTCATTCAAAATTAATATAATCCATATTTTTATCACATAACAAATTAAGTTTTTATATTGAGTATTGATGGCTGTATTCAAAATATTTGCTGGTGTCAGAGAAACGAACGGCATGTACGCAACAAATAAATAAGTAAACTACATATATACTATAAAGCTCCATGTGCCCTCTTTAGATTAACAACAGCTCTTTTTTTGCCACTACAGTTCATGAAGGATATGGGCCTCTACCTTCTCTATCCAAAGCTTTTCTTCTCCAACCTCTCTCTCCCGTTCTCATTAGGCCTTCCTTAACTCCAACTAGCTATCTTTACCTATAGGCAGAACCGTTTCTAGATGTTTTGGTGCCCTAGGTGAGATTTGAAAAATGCCGCCCCCATTCCTTTACTACCATAAATCTCTCTTTCGACTATAGCCCCCTCTGTACCATCACCAACATCCAGTGGTACAACATTATAAATCTTCTATTATACTTTGAGTCATTAAATCCGTTAATCTCATTATATTTTGAACTTACATTAGTTATTTTGCAACATCAGCGTATTATGAATAGTAAAACAATTACTAAATACCATAATTGTTTAATTTCAATATTTTATACTTTTGAAAACCGATATATTAAGGGCTAAATATTTTAAAACACAACATTGTATTATATGACCTAAAAGGCTTAAATGTATTAGATATGAAAGAACTTGTGTGTAAAATTAAACAATGAAACACATCAAACATTTTCACATTCGTCAAAGTAAAGACCTATTAAGTAATTTTTCCGTATGCTTTTGAAAGAAATTCGATGTTTAAATTTTTCCTCATTTATTGAATTAATTTAAAATTATTTTTTTATGATATTTTGCCGCCCTAGACGGTCGGCTACTCTGGCCTAATGGTAGAAACGGCCCTACCTATAGGGGTTCCACTTTCTTTTTCTTAGTTACTTCTCATCATCTTACCTACTCTAGTTTCCACCATTCTTTCTTCAGGTATTATTCATCGTCGTCCTTTCCTCATTTCTCTCCCAAGCCCTAAGGCTCCACATAAATTGAATGTTTCATTACTTTTTTAATTTTCCATTCGTCGATTTTATTCACTACCCCTTATATATTCTGAAGTTTTCTTCTTTCCCACATCTTTAGTAATTCTTTGTTTCCGTCTGTTAAATTCTACGTCGTGGCTCCATTTACAGCTACAAGTCGTCATATCATTATCGTATAGATGGTGAGCTTTAGTTTTAAGGAGAAATACTCATAATTTAATACTTTCTCGAAACCAAAGGTGCATCCATTTCTCGCTTCTATTCTTGCTTTAATCTCTGTTCTAACCAAACACTCTTCCGTTACAATGGCCCCTAAGTATCTAAACAGATGTACTTCTTCGAAGTTACTATATTTCACTTCTTCTTCTTAGATTTTCATATCCTGAAATCTACTTTTATCTCGCGCATTGATTATACATTCACCTTGTGCGTATTGATTTCTAACCAGAGTCCTTTTGCGTCATTTTTGAACTATTGGTGCGCTTCTTTAAACTTAACTGAATTACTGCTTATTAAAATCTTATCGTCTACAAAGGCTAAGGCCTTAAAGATTCTATTAAGAATTGTAACACTAGCAGGTTTACACTTATTTCTCGTATGGCTGCTTCTAGGATTAAATTAAATAACGTCGTTAAAAAAGCACCCCTTTGTTTCCTTAAGTTCCTCTCCATATATTTGAGAGCTTCCCTTGAATTCTTATTTTGACTTTGGTGTATTTTATTTTCATTATTTACTAATTGATTTGGTGCACTTTATTTTCATTGTTTACTAATTGCCTTTTGTGTACTTTATTTTCATTATTTACTAATTACTTTTGTGCACTTTATTTTCATTATTTATTATTTTCTTTGGTGTACGTTATTTTCATTGCTTACTGATTGCTTTGGTGTACTTTATTTTCATTGTACACTAATTGTTTTGGTATATTTCATTTTCGTTGTTTACTAATTTCTTTGGTGTATTTTATTTTCATTGTTTACTAATTGTTTTGGTGTATTTTATTTTTATTGTACACTAATTGCTTTGCTGTACCTTATTTTAATTGTTTACTAATTGTTTCGGTGTAATTTATTTTTATTTTCACTAAACATACGCGTCTATTATACTAAACTAATAACACTGTACGGATGTCATAATTACATACGTCAAATCTTCGCAGCTCTCTTAGCGCTGGAAGAATGAGACACATGTTTTATCTAAAATACCTTCACTTAATAATTTTCCAACTTTATTTCCATAAACGAAACAGTAGGATACATTAAAAATAAACTTGTGTGTTTTAATGGAATTAAATATTACTTAAAAACACACTAATTAGGAAGAATGTCATTGAGGGATTAACCAGATAAGTTTTTATGCATTTTTTTCAGAACCACTTTATCTCTGTCTCATAAAACTCGGAAAATAAAAGGACATAGCCCTATGCTGAACTCAAACTTTAGATCATTTTTTAAAATTCCACGGATTTTTGGTTCAGTTCAGGACCTTCCAATCTCTGACTTGCAAAAGTTTGAAAATAAAATAAAAGAACAATGCTTCACACTGAACATGAAATTTAGATAATATTTAAAATTGTATGCGATACAAAATTGAACTTCAACGCCAATTATTTTCACTAGCATCCTATATAATTAGAAGGACTTTATTTCAATAAGCATAGAAAGAAGAAGAAGAAGACTGTGCATTGCTGGACTTGGTAGTTTAGTGGTCAGAATATTGGAAACGTAGATCA
>QLNU02010876.1:0-11370 GCA_006491805.2 Dysdera silvatica
CTTAAATCTATGCATTTTATTCTGTTGTCATTTCATATTTCGTAATAAATATCTTAAAATACTAGCGAACCAAATTAACACGCGGTTTCCCACTCAATTGTGTTTTACTTTAGTTTTCTAGCGTATATAGGCATTAGGTAAAGTGTTATTGATTTGCAGTGCAACAGTAAATTTAAAAAATTTCAACTTAGGACTTGTCAAATTCTATTCTAAATATGTTGATAAGAACACCTTCCCAATCATCTGACTACCTGCTCTGAAAATGTTACTGTTCTGGGCCGGGCCCTCTCAACGGGCGCATGCCCTTAATTACGGAAGGGCTCACCGGCCCGGGGGATGGCTGGCCGGGGCACAGCCCGCCCCTGGTTTTGGGGCACTACGTATAGGCTTGTGTAGAAAGTTCATAAATGGGGTTACAGGTTTATTACAATGGGGGAGGGGGTTATAGAGTTACAACTCCACATGTTCATATGTTTTTGGTTTTACGGCTCAAAGACTACAGTGGTCATGCTGCGCCGGGACCTACTGTTTTCCGAGGAATCCGAACCTCTTAAGGCCTAGGGAACCAAACCCCGGACTACAGTGAGCAGTGCGATCTTTATGAGATCTCTGAGTAAGCGTTCTTTGCACTGCTGGGAGTCGAACCCGGATTAGCGGCGCACTAGGAGAACGCGTTACCACACTGCGCCACCACAGGGCATGTTTATATGTACATGCACAAAATTTCGTTGCCATGGGAATTACAACCTTCGTCACCCCCACCCCCACTGCTAACACCAATGCGTCTGTAAACAGCTGTTTCCAAAAATTAAGTTGATAAAATGAAAAGTTAGGATTAGAATGACTGACGTTCACCTTCGAAACACCCTCAGAGTTGCAGTATCAAAAATAAGACCTGATATTGACAGGTTTGTTAATAATAAGCAGTGCCAAAAATCACACTAAAAGGTTTGGTTTTGCTTTGCGTATTAATAACTAAAGGTATTGTACATGTTTTTTGCTTACATACGTATTTTATATTGTAATATATATATAGTCCCAGAGGCGGATCCATAAAAAGTTTTTGGGCGGGCACGCAAAATTAATATAAAAACCTAAGGAAAAAATATCAACAAAGGCTGATCTGGGGGTGGCGGCACTCCACGAATCCTGATATTGCTGATACAATAGTGCATCTCGCGGGTTTAAAGAATAAGCCCTGGGATTGAAAAAGGTTGAAGACCCCTGGTCTATAGCAACACCCCTCCCCCCTACATTTGGGGGGGCTGCTTAGAGTCACCGCTAAATAAACCAGCAGTTCCCAAACTTTTTCAAGCCTAACGAATTTCTATATAATAACGAATAATTTTTTAGGGAGGAATCAAGTATTGCGCAAGCATCTGTAGGTGAGGGGGGAGTTTGCCGTTGTACTTATTTTCCTATGTTAGCCAATGTTAATTTTTGCTTACCGTGGAGTGGGGGTTAAAATGGTCAAAATATTACTTACGTAATACTTGAACGCCCACTTAGGGGTTCTCAGTTGCCAACTCCCAGTGCCTTGTGTGTCTCCTTAGAAATTCGCTTTTGAATTTTGCTAACTCGAAAGTTCTTTGTAAACCGAAGAACAGTAGTTTCCATTTCTCTCGAAGCTCGACACTGGCGTACGCATGGGGGTGTTAATGGGGGTTAACCCAGAGTGCAGCTAGATGAGCTTTTGCTCCTGGTAGAACCGTCCAGATTGCGCCCCTGGTAGAACCGTCCAGATTGCGCCCCTGGTAGGACAGTCCGGATTTCGCCCCTTAGACACGAACATATTTCCCTGTGAGTTATTTCAGCCGATTTTGCGCTCACCCTCGCCTGCGCCTTTATAATGGGCCTTCCTCGCCCCCCTACGGCTTTGGTTGTAACTCCCACCCATTGAGCCTATCCCCCTCACCTTATGAACTTCCAGTGTACGCCTATGAGCCTAGATTAGGGATAAAGAACCTTTTCATGTTGGAAGGCCGCATTGCGTTAGCTGTAATGGCCGCATGTATTTTGTGTCAGTTAATCAAGGAAGATTATTTCGTTAAATCTTCTACTCTTTTATATTCTACCTAAGTTTATTTTAAGGTTATAATGTAAATAAAAAAGACGAACATAATCATATTAATAAAAATAAAAGGATTTTTCTGCAAAATTTTAATTCGGTCGAAAGGCCGCACTTAAGGGCCACTGAAGTCCGCATGTGACCATAAGGCCGTGGGTTCCCCCCACCCCTGGCCTAGTCCATTTGAAAAGCGGATAATCAAAGTTAAACCCGCATAACATCACAAACCGCATTAGTGCATAAAATAAGTCTTTAAAAATTTCTCCCATCTATTTTTTTTTTTTCCCACGATAACACCCGGGTTGCCCATGTTCAGAATTCGTTGTTTGGAGGTTAGCACTGACGTTAACCCCCTCTAACTAAGTGTTTTTCGCGCGTCCCGCCTAATCAGGCGGTCCGCGCGGCTTAATCAAGTAGTCCGCGCGGCTTAATTGCGGGTCCGCAAGATTACCATCAAATTTCAGAAGAAAAAATGAGCTAGAAATTTTCGGCGTAGCTAGAATTTTAGCTTGGGTTCGGGCGAGATTTCAGGAATATCTCATAAATATTACTTGTTGTAAACCTTAACGTTTAGTGAAAGGTTTGAATTGTCTGAATATATTTATTCTTTCTACATTGCTTATTATCATTATTTAATTAATGATGTCATTTTCATTGTAAATTTGACAAAATAAGATCGTAACCCACTCTCTCTTTATCAAATAGCGTGACTCTAAAAGTTATTATTTTTTTTTTTTTTATTTGGATTTTATGGAGCAAGAGCATATACAGCGCCAAACATTGTAGTTGTTTCAGGTGGGTTTGACAACCAACCGACATTTTAAGACCATGATCGGAAATTTTATAGATTTTCTGCCAAAAGCTGCTACTTTTTTAAAATAAATGCCATCTAAAACGATTAAAATTTACAACAAAAACGAGTTAAAATTAACTACAAATTATATTTCAAGGAATGAATACATATTATAAGCTTGCCAATAAATCACATAAATCGAGGGTTACTTTGGTTATATTAACCGTAGTTGGCAACCTTAATTTCAGACAATATATTTTTTGAATGGGTGAGAACCCCCCCCCCATCCGATGGTCCGCAATCAGTAAAAGAATGCCTAAAGTGGTCCGTGAACGACCAAAGTTTGAGAAACACTGCTCTGACTGCTCGCCTTTTTTTTCTTTTTATCAAAACGGCTTCAAAAGCTGCATATTTCTTTTCATTACATATTTCAAATCTACATGTAATTGAGAGTTAAAATATGGAGCATATTTTTGTAACCAAAGATGATGACAGATGAAAGATGGAAAAATTTCATACCCGCGAAAACCGTTCGAAAGGAAAATTTGGTTACCCATGGAAATTTTGTTGCCCGTGGAAATCGAGGGATAAGTAGTTAAGGGTTAAAATCCTACGGAACGCGTTCGATTTCATTGGTATGTGACCGGTCTTCGAAGCAGGGCCGTAGCTAGCGGGTGGCGTGGAAGGTCTATGCCAGGGGCTCAAGCGAGAAGGTAGTAAAATCGGCTGAAATAATTCATAAAGGAAAATATGTCCATGGCTAGGGGCGCATTCTGGACGGTTCTGCCAGGGAGGCAAGATCATCTAGTTATGGTGCTGATTGGAGCATTTTGTTTATGCGTGGTTCACTACCCTTCCTACGTTGGAAACAATGGTTCTCTCCCATCCAGTGGCGTAGGAAAGGGGGGGGGGAATCAGGAGGTTAATGCCTCCCAATTGAATAACAAAGTACATCATTCTCCTAATCATTTGTTCTTTTTTTAAAACTGTTTAAGCCCTCATAATTTCCGAATCGCTACGCCCCTGCTCACGTCCGATCACAAAAGTTAACCAGATTTGGAGGGCGATCGGTTTTAGGGTGGGTGACCACATGGGCGCCCGCAGGATAATGTGTAAGGGGGTGCATCCAGGAAAATTCCAACTGAATAATGGTGTTGAAATCGGTAACTAAAACGTTCAACAGATGGCTCTGTTAGTCGTCGGTAAATCAGGCAACTTTTGTAGGGGGAGAACGATGATTGAGACTCCAGTCCAGTGTTGCCAATCTGTCCGAAGAAAATTTCCCTCAAAGGAAGGCAAAATTTCCTACACCAGCTCGAAATTTCCCTAATTTTTTTTTTTTAATGAGAAAATAAGTTACGTGTTCTACTATTTAGATACCTACACACATCTTGCAATGTAAATCGGTACGAAAAGTGTACCGTACAATTTCTACAATTGTATATTGCGACTAATAAATGTAAAAAAAAATTCTTTAAATTTAGAGGTTCCCTCCCCCCCCCAAAAAAAAGTACTGATTTTGCAACATATCCCCTTTTAACAACAACTATTTCAATACAGTGAAACCTGTCTAAGGCGGAAACTTATGGGACCAGAAAAAAATTCCGTAGTATGCATGTTTCCGCCTTATGGAGGTCACATGTAAAATATATGCATAGTTAAATTCAGTGGTAAGAGCTGCATATGCTTTTTTTTTTCTTTGTCGTATCTTGCGAACTTTAAGATTATATTTTCCTTTTGATAAAAATATTTATTTTATCACTGCATTATTTTTATTAATTTTAATTTTTGCACTATTTTGGGGTTTTAGAAGTTACGATCAATATGGTGCAAAATTCCATTCTAACTATACATGCCTATTCCATACAAAAAGTTTATTATGTAAGCTTAAATTGTAACGATAAAGTACCTCCCTTGTAAAGATAATGATTCTCTTGTATAAAGATACTCTCCCTTGCGGTGGGTTCATCAATGAATTGATAAAGTCGATATGAGTGACTTTTCGCTTTGGTTAATAATGAACGTTTTTATTTAAGAAGTGGGTGGCACTGGCATACGCAAGGGGGATCGATTATGGTTGTCACTCCCATTGCGAGGAAATTGTGTATAGTGTGCATGTAAATACAATGGAGTTGTAGTTCTGTAACCACCACCCTCCACCCCATTGGAAGCTTGTAACCCTCCCCTTATGCACTTTCTGGGTATGCCTATGACGAGTGGGTGGTGTGAAAAGTGATGGTCGGACAAGTATAGGCGTAGGAAGAAAGTTCATAAGGGGGGGTGTCATAGGCTTAATGGGAGGGCTTACAGAGATATAACTCATATAATTCTTATGTTAAATATATAAAATTTCATTACGATGGTGGGGTTACAACCCCCAAAACCGCCCCTGGCTACGCTTATGTGGAAAAAGGCATTCTGTATCTGTAAAATGTCTTTTGTTCGTCATCTCCCACTCTGCTATTTGCATTGTATTACAACCCTTTTTCTGCTGAGAAAATGTTCTTCCTGTTAGCCATTTTCCGCTTTATACAGGGTTTTTCTCTTTGACGGGACTAAATAGTGCTTTCCGTTTCCACGTTAGACAGTTTCCGTTTTAGCTAATGTTAACTACCATTGACTTTTGAAGAGACAGCAAACAAATTCCGTGTTGAGCAAGTTTCCGCCTTAGACGGTTTTTACTGTATATGTGTATTTAGTTCACTGAGCAAATTAATAAGATATATATTCATTTAAAAAATTGCTGTTCCAATTATATCCAATACAGATCTACCTTTTTGTGTAGCTTCAAATGATCGTTTTTGGTTGGAATAACGAGCGAATTATTGCTACCATATTCAAAGCGACTTGTTGAATGGGATACACTTGCATTAGTGGAGATGAAAAAATAAGATGATTTTAAAAAATACTCTCGCCTTAATCCCTGTCGGCTGTTTTGCGGAGAAAAAATTGTTTCCACGGCTTTAAAAACATCGCGCTAAGGAGGAATTAAGTTAGCGCCATTGTGACCAAAGGGTGAAATTTTTTTTTTTTTTTAAGCAACTTTATTTAGGCAGCAACATGAACAACAAAAAAAAATATACATTGGGATTACAAATCAATGTTAGTTTGAGTTAATTATAAGAACAAAGACATATCTACATTAACATCATACGAAAATATAGATGCATAAAATTAATTACAAAAATATAGATACATCAAATTTAATTAAAAAAAATATCAATACATTAATTAATATACTGTGAAATAAAATTTTGTCCATGTCTGCCTGGGTAGCGCAGGTAAAGACGTAGTCTGACAAAGCCTGCACCACCCAGGAGATACCAGATAGCCAAAGCAGCCCCATGGGATATCACTGCGCAAACATCAGCGAAAATTAAATTAAGTATGCGATTGATTAAATATAATTAGTAAGGAGGATCTGGATTAAAGACTTAAACTTAGAATAGGAATTTATCTCTTTTATATTAGAAGGCAGCCGATTCCACAATTTAGGACCTGAAGAACCCACTCTGTGGTAACCCAGCTCCAGACGAGAAAATTGAGGTCTGTAGTTACGTCTACTTGTTGTTGGATAGTTATGTGTAGGTTGCTGTAAATCAACTGGAATAGATAGACTAGCATTTTTAATTTTTTTAAACATTAATAACAAAATTTTATAATTTAAAAGTTGATTAAAAGTTAATAAATTGAATCTTTGCGGAACCTCACGGATCGACATTGGTTGTGGTAATTTATGGTTAATAATATTGAAGAATTTATTTTGTAATGACTAAATTCTACTTTGGTTAGCCTGTGAAGTGTATCCCCAGACCGATAAACAATAAAAAAGATGAGAAAAAATAAAAGAATAATATAGATTGATCAAAAATTTTATAGGTATATAAATACTAATGTTGCGCAATATTCCCAAAAATCTACCAATTTTTAAGCACAATAGGTTAATGTGTGTATCCCATTTTAAATTGGCTTGAATAGTAACTCCAAGGAATTTCGTCTCCTGCGATAACGGAACTATATCGTTATCTATTTTTATGGTATTACACAAGTAGTTGTTTTTGCTATGTTTATTTGAAAACAGGATATATATATATTTTTTTTTTATTAAGTGAAAGATAGTTATCTCTAAAGTATTTTATATATATATCAATATCATTATTTACAAGTGAAAACAGCACATCAAGATTCCTTTCCCTATAAAAGATGCTTGTGTCGTCGGCAAAGCATAGAACTCTAGATCGAGTTGGCAGAAAAAAAAGATCATTAATATAAAAAATAAAAAGCAAAGGTCCCAATGTCGACCCTGAGGAACCCCACATAGAGGTGATCTGGCGATAGATTGATTTTCGTTTATTTGCACATATTGAGATCTTCCAAAAAGGTAATTTCTGAAAAGAAGATTTTGCTTTCCGCGTATACCTGCCAATTGTAATTTATATAAAAGTCTATCATAGTTAATGGTATCAAATGCCCGTGACAAATCAAAAAAAATTCCAATTGATGAGTCACCACCGTCCAAAGCCGAATATATGAAGTCTGTTGCCGTTAACAATACTTGTTCAGTAGATTTATTTTTAGTAAAACCGAATTGATTTTCCTGTATGATGTGGTTATGTTCAAAGTATTTTAATAATCTATTATAAATGAGTTTTTCAAGTATTTTTGTAAACACCGATAATATTGATATCGGTCTATAATTAGCAACGTCAGTATATGAACCCTTTTTATGAATCGGAACAACCCTTGCCGTCTTAAATTCCGGCGGAATCTCACCAGTGGAAAAGATTAGATTAAAGATGTGGGTTAAAGGCCCTGAAATCTCATGAGCACAATATTTAATGGGAACTGGATGAAAGTTATCTGGGCCTGGTCCTTTATTAGCACTAAGATTATTAATTAGTCGAATTGTCTCAAGTTCAGTGACCCCATCCAAGAAAAAGGAATTAGCGATATTATAATCATGGCATCTTTGGAATACATTATTAAATTTACTAGATAAAGAGTAAGGGAACTCAATGAAATATTGATTGAATGTATTAGAAATCTGTAATATGTTAGTAATCGTTTTATGAGGAGTTATTAGTTTATCAATTTCTCTTGTTCTGGATTTTGATCTTCCCATAAGTTCATTTATTTCTGACCATGTTTTCCTATTATTCATATTACATAGTGCCGAAAAATATGCCTGTTTCGCACGTTTTATTTTAGTATTCAATTTATTCCGAAATGACTTAAAAACAGCAAATTTTGTTGGTGATTTATCTTCTAAAAATTTGAAGTAAAGTTTATTTTTCTTCCTTATTTCTCTAAAAATTTCTATTGTAATCCATGGTTTACGTATACGTTTGGTTTTGCTTATTGTTTTTAATGGAAAGCAAACTTCATAATTATTTTTGAAGGTATCAACAAAATATCCATAAGCATGTAGTGGATTATCCAAGAGATATAAATTATTCCAATTTACTCTTTGTAACTTTGCTTTAAATGTCTGTAAATTCATCTCAGAAAAATCTCTAATAAAAGATGGATTACCATGTCTTCTAGATATTCCCTGTGAAATACCAAAAATTGAAAATATGGGAAGATGATCGCTAATTTGATAAAGAAGTATGCCACATTGTGGATTGAAAACGTTTGTAATACAGTGATCAATAACTGTACAAGAATGTGATGTAATTCTAGTTGGGTTATGAATATAGTTATTAAATCCAAATGAGAAGATCTGATCCAATAGTCTCTGTGCTTGTGCATGGTTTACAAATTTTTCATCGGAAGTATATAAATCAATATTTAAATCTCCCATGATGATTAACCTCTTTCTCGAGGAAGTAATAAAGGCAAGTAGGTCCTGAAGACGACATAAAAAATCTCCCAATTCACCAGAAGGTGGTCGATATATGGTAGTGATAAAAATACCATAAATCTGTAATGTCAGCATCTCAACCCCGGGAAGATTCCCGTCCATTGAGGTATCAAATTAAACTCGTGTTTTCTTTTAACATACATTACAACACCACCTCCTCTACCCAATTCACGTGCAATCGAGACCGATTCATAATCAAAAAGAGATGGAGCCTGATTTGGGCAGAGCCAGGTCTCAGTTATACATAATATGTCAGGGGATGGATTTATACCAAGGATGAAGTCTTCAATTAATTCCACTTTGTTAGTAACACTGCATGCATTAATATGAACGGTTAATAATGTGTTATTAACTTGACCATGAGAAGGAATCTGTGAGGGATGGTAATATTGGTTATTAATATCAAGAGTTAATTCATTATCCGGCTCTGTGAATGAATCCCCGAGGGCCGCAAAGCCACAATCGGTTATATTTCCGCGATTCAGGAATGACGTTTATAAAATATAGTAAGAGAATATTAAAATAAATTAAAATAAATAAATATATAAAAATAAAAATAAAAGAACACTAAAATAAATAAATAAATAAATAAATAATGTAAAAATACAATAATTCAATATAAATATACTTTGATATAAAGATATATATCAATTCGTATATGGTCAAAAGCCATCTGGGCGCACCATATCACAATAATAGTCGTTTAGTTAATTAGCGAATACGACACAAAAATCATTTCGAAGAGTAATAGCCTGTTATTAAATACCAATATTTTAATATTAAAATTTACATTTAAAACATCCAACCGAACCAACACGGTGCATCGAAATACCCATTGGATAAGGCAAAACCTGATTTATAATTGATTCATATGTAAGACCACCTTATTATATATCTGGATAATAGGCTAAATTATTATGCAAACAAATTTAAATTTTTAAGGCGTAAGGACAGTAGTGGTCAATATGCATCCTACAATAGGGAACTGCTCGCAAAATTTACAATATAACTATATAATTTTATACAAACCAAACATCATTCACTTGAAGGATAAAAAAATAGAAATTGTAGTTAGTATATCTTTGTAGTATCATGTGAAAAAAAAACAAAAAAAACAAAAAAAAAACAAAAAACAGAAGCATCTGATATGATATGTAAACACTGTATTGATAGACAAAGTTATTAACAGCAAATGCAATATGAGAAAATTGATTGAAATCTAAAGATTCATCACAGTTTTAAAACATGAATGTTTCGAATGGAACAAATATTACAGAAATGTTTGTGTAAATATTGCACTATAAATTTTGCATGATCTAATAAAAAATATTCAGATATAGAATAAAAAATATTGTACCATCAGGTAGTGTGAAATTAATTCAGTATAAATGCATTAATACATGAAGAAATCAATATATGTTCATAGTAAGTAGTTCATTGGAAGGACATTTTCAATAAAGAAAACAAATCCTTCACTAAAATTATAAACCTCTCATTAAATTAAACTTTTCAGCAGGGTCGTATCGAGGGGTGACGTGGAAGGCCAATGCCCCGGGAGCAAACGAGGAAGGGCGTAAAATCAACTGAAAAAATTCACAGTGGAAAATATGTCTGTGGCTACGGGGCACAACCTGGACGGTTCTGCCAGAGGCGCAATCTGGACGGTTCTGCCAGGGGCGCAAGGTTATCTAGCTACGGTGCTGCCTTTAAATAAAGGTTAATAACACCGCCAGATTCCAACGCTATGAATAGCGATCGTATGAATATTAAAACTGACAATCGCATTCAGTTTATTCAATTATGAATCATCAATATGTCTTAAACATTATGTATCGCATCAATCAACGTTTATTGGCGTAGTGATACCAACACCGATGTTATGGCGTGATTAGATGGTGAAATGTTCGAAAAAATAAATATTTCTGTCTTCGGTGGGACTTGAACCCACGACCTTCCAGTTTCCGGGCGGAGGCTCTACCCACTGAGCTACGTACGACCTTATTAATATCAGTCTCCTCGTAATTTGGTTTAAAAAGTAGTCCATGTTACTACCCCATTCTGTGAAATAACCGGTTTCAGCAAATAAGTCTTTAAATACGTTTGTAAGAGATTAAATGTTGTCGTTAGTAGCTGAGAAGGTGGATCCTCCGCAGAGCAAGTGGAGGTCGTGGATTCAGGACCCACAGAAAACATTTTTTTCTTCCGAACGTTTCACCATCTAATCACACCATACCATCGGCGCTGGTATCATTACGCCAAAAAAAACCTTGATTAAAATTGTTGTTTAATTATGTATCATGTATTAAAAATTATGTGTCATGCATTAAATATTATGTATTGTTCATTGAACATTGTGTATCATACATTAAGTATACATATAACATTGCATATCAAACATCGTACCTAAAACAACTAATATTAAAACACTAAGGGCCATGCATTTTCTCGAACTAACATGAATTTGATCTCTTACAGCAGTGTGTCAACTTGTTCAATGACCGAAATAACTGAACGAATCTTCTCGTCCATAATATATGGGGAAGAGTCGTTCATTAATTCGTTCAATGAAGGACATGGCACACCTATATTCTCTTAGCATAGTAATGAAGCAAATATATGAGTAAATACCAAAGCGAAATTCAAAGG
>QLNU02010885.1:8789-19890 GCA_006491805.2 Dysdera silvatica
AACTTCACATTATACTTTTTAATCTATAATGACTGAATATATCACATTGAAATAATTTGGGCAGTCCAAATCTTAAACTTATAAATGATTTTTCCTATAAATCCGGACACATAAGATCGCGACCTTCCTTTTACAAATTATTTTCACAAAGTATCTATTTTCTTCAATGGGAAAAGCCCATGCCGCCATTTGTGATTAAAATTGGAAACTATAAAAAATAAGCATCTTCCCCCGATTCACTCTATCAAATGAAACATCTTTCGCACTGCAACACACTACCTCAACATTAATTTTGGTAATTAAACATCTTCTTCAAGGAAAGGCAAAGTTTGTATTGACAGCAAAATTTCAAACCGATAACTTGGAATCCCGATTTGGTCAATACAGACAAATGTATGGCACCAATTACCATATATCCTTGCAACAGGTTTTGGAGTCAGAAAGAAAATTAAGAATTAAAAGTGTACTCCAACTTCACTCTGACAAACATGAGACATTTCTTTAAAAAGTCTGTCATCATATTCTTTAAAAGTTATTGAAGATGTGGATGTTAGTTCATTTACTCCAATTTTAGATGCAATTGATATTGATGATATAACGTATGAAGAGAGGGACGTTCTTGCTTTTATTGCAGGATATTGTTCTTTCAAATTAAATTTATCCTGTACACAATGTATGACCACACTTTTATCTTCCAACAAATCATTTGTAGAATTTAACGATATTCCCATGGTTTCTGCTGACACAGAAAGTTTTTTATCTTTAATTAATAGAGGAGAATTAAAATTTCCATCTGTTTTGGTTGTAGAAAGTGTATCATATTCATATACAATTTTCCAAAAACTGTTGAGTAAAGAATACGAAACTTCATTTTTTAATTCCAATTTAAAACAGCATAGTGTGTTTGTAAAATTATGTGAAATGTATTTATCAGATAATTGTTTGTTAAAAATGAAATATGCAATGAATGTGGTGAGAGTATGATAAAAAAGTTGAAAATGCTATTGAGTACCTGTGGTAACGTATGTTTAAACAATTATAAGGAAAGAAGACTGGACTTTGCAAAAAAAAAAACATTTCTATCGGTCCAAAATGGAATGATGTAATCTTTTCAGACAAAAGAAATTCAACCTTGATGGGCCAGACGGTTGTCCCTATTTTTGGTATAATCTGCGTAAAACCAACGAAGTTTTTTCCAAACGTCAATACGGTGTGGGGGGCACAATAATGAATTTGAATGTATTATGGAGAAACAAATCAAATAGTCTTTTATCACCTAAAAATGAACTCTGACAAATAATTTGAAGGTATAGGTAAAAAAAGTATAAGGCCAACTAAACTTACAAGTGACTAATTTTTTCCAATAGGATAATGCTTCCATACACGTTTCTAAGAACTCTGATTTGAACCCAATTCAGTAAATTTACTTGATTGGCCGGCAAGGAGTCCAGATCTGAATCTCGTAGAAAATTTATGGGGCCCGAAAGTTTATAAAAATGGCAAACAATATCAGTGTAAACAGGATCTTGTGTTAGCCATCAAATAATCTTGGAATAACATTTCCATAGATGCTTTAAAAGAACTTGCAGCATCGATGACCTCTCAGCTTATTCAAGTAATTGAAAACAAAGGTTGTTTTCATGATTATCAAGAGAAATCTTATGTAATTTAGAATATGTCCTTATATTTTTTTCTATATTTTCTTTAGTGATAATCTTTATGTTAACTTTTGTAAGGTTCATATTCATTGTTTTATGAGTTGTAGATGTTATTGTAAAATGTGATATTATAAGTCAGAAATATCAAAAAATTCAATTTGACAAAATGAAAAAGTATATTTTCATTCAATTATATGTTGTCCTTATACTTTTTTCGCGTACTGTATAAAAAAATGGTCATGCTACATTTGCTTGTTTAACGAGGGGATTGAGTGGGTAGTTCCAGTTCAGTATTTGTGTTTAAAATTTATTTATACAGAAGGTCAGATGCGAAAAGTAAATTTTTGTTATTTACTTTTTTTTATTACCATTTGCGAGTTCATTATTTAATATAAAGAAGACTGAATTCCAGTCAAAACTGCTTTCTAAACAGTAAATATGTAATTATTTATTTTGGGCTCGATATTATGATGTAAGATATTATTACCCTTCACAGGGATAACACAATTGCCAAATATGGTCAACACAGAAAAGCCTCCGGGGCGAGATTTTTGTGAGTTTTTCAGAAGGAATTTACTAGAGCTTTTTTATTTGGAGAAAAAAGCTCTAGTTTGAGCTACTTAAACGTGGGTAGCAAAAATTATTGTATAATAAATTATTTTATTTATTTATTATTTTTTAGCAATGTATCATGGGTTGAACAAAAATTTTATTATTGTAATGTAAAGGAATTTAGCAAGAAATGTAAGGAAAATGGCCATGCTATGTTTGTTTGCTTAACGAGAAGATGGTGTGGGTAGTTTCAGTTCCATATCTGTGTTTAAAATATGCTTATTTGTACAGAAGGTAGGATGCGACAAGTAAAAATTTTAAGCGATTGCTTTTATTTACCATTTAGAGTTCAAGTCCATTTTATTTTTTAACTTTGAATGCTTTTAATAATCAATGCTTTTAGATGCATTATCTATGTTGTAATTTCATTTTATGAAACACACATTTAATATAAAGAAGACTGAATTTAAGTCTTAAATCTGTTTTCTAAAGCAGAAAATATGCAATTATTTATTTTTTGGTTTGATACTCTGAGTTCAGAAATTTTATATTAGAAAATAATGAAAGTATAGTGTACGGAAAAGTAGTGTTGATTATAGTAATATATAGGAGAGTATGCGTTTATATGAAAATGTTGGTGTTGCATTTTTTAATTTTGTAATTATTTTATTTTTTAGAAATGTATCATCGGTTGAATAAAAATTTTATTATTGTTATGTAAAGGAATTTAGCCAGAAATTTAAGGTAAATATAAAAAAAAAAGTGGTCATGCTGTGTTTGTTTGTTTAACGAGGCGATGGAATGAGTAGTTTCAGTTCAGTATCCGTGTTTAAAATTTATTTGTCCAAAAGGTCGGATGCGAAGAGTAAATTTTTGTTATTTGCTTTTACTTTTTTACCATTTGAAAGTTCAAGTCCAGCTTGTTTTTTTAATGCTAGTAAATGCTTTATAATCAATGCTTTTAGGATGCATTATCTAGTAATTTCATTTTATGCAGTACATTATTTAATATAAAGAAAACTGAATTTCTGTCAATACTGTTTTTTGAAGAAAAAAAAAAGGTAATCATTTATTTTAGATTTTAGGCTCCATATTCTGAGTCCTGAAATTTTATGTTATAAAGTAATATGAAAATATATAATGAAAGTATAGGCAATGAAAAAGTAATGTTCATTATAGTAATACGTAGGAGAGTATTCGTTCGTTTAAATGAAAATGTTGGTATTGCATTTTTTAATTTTGTATTTATTTTATTTCTCTTGTAGTATTTTTTAACAACGTATCGTGGGTTGAATAGATATTTTATTATTGTTTTATAAGGGAATTTAGCAAGAAATTTAAGGAAAACATAAGAAAATGGTCATACTGTGTTTATTTAAAGAGGGAATGTAATGGGTAGTTTCAGTTCAGTATTTGTGTTTAAAATTCGTTCCGTATCTGTGTTTAAAATATGTTTATTTGTACAGAAGGTAGGATGCGAAAAGTAAATTTTTGTTATTTGCTTTTATTTACCATTTAGGAGATCAAGTCCATTTTATTTTTTTTAATCCTTGAAAATGCTTTATAATCAATGCTTAATTTCATTTTATGGAACGTGTCATTTAATATAAAGAAAACTAAATTTCAGTCCAAACTGTTTTCTAAAGCAGGAAAAATGTAATTATTTATTTTAGGTTTGATATTCTGAGTTCTGAAATTTTACGTTAGAAAGAAATGGAAGTATAAGCAGTGAAAAAGTAGTGTTGATTAGCATTTATATGAAAATTTTGGTACTGTATTTTTGATTTACAATTTAATCACAGTTCATTTTCTTATACATTTGTTGAAAAATTTGTTGGCCAATTTTGAATGCAGTATGAATTATCTTGAGAGTGTTATCTATCCTGTATATAATTTACACAGTTATGGTATAAGAAAAAGCATGGCATTAAGGTTATTAAAGGAAAATTTACAAAACCATGTTTATAATGTAAAAATGACTTTTTTACAAGTGTTCATACAAGTTTATATATGGATATATTTATCATAATGTCACTCTGAAAATATTTGGCAAGAAATTATATTTATATAAATCGAACACTACGCAGATTAAATCAAACAACAATGTCAATCAATCAACGTTTATTGGCGTAGTGATACCAACGCCGATGGTATGGCGTGATTAGATGGTGAAACGTTCGAAAGAAAATAAATATTTCTGCGTTCGGTGGGACCTGAACCCACGACCTTCCACTAAACGTTCCAATAAACGTTGATTGATATTGTTTTTTGAAGAGATTATATATGCATTCGTTCTTTTCACAAATAGCAAATAACATATTTTGCTTCTTAAATGGATGAAAGTGAAAAATTAAAACAAATATGTATAAAAAAATAGAATGTTTTGTAAACAATGTAGTGTGCTTGGTGTGTTAATAAATATGTTTTGTAAAATGTGTCTATTCATTGGTTTTGATATCTGTTTTTTTTAACATATTTATTTTAATGATAATATAGCAAAAAATAATTACGTAATCGATATTGTATTCCAAATAAAATTATTTTTATTTAATTATGCAAAACTAATGAATATGAGCAAATTAAGCTGAAAAAAGTGTAAAATTTCTGTTCGGTACGCTTGCTTTATCACTTATTTCTAATTTAAAAAAGTAAAATAGATTTGAATGAGAGAGTGCAATTAAAATACTATAGATTTTTAAATATGATAAATATAGGATGAGCATTGAAAACGGCTTTATTGAAGAGGAAGCAACCAAAATTTAATGATAAGCTTCAGACTGCGCTTGTGACGTCACAAACAGCCTCCCTGGCCTCTTGATGATGAACGCCTTGGTTTAGCCCACCTTGAAAATGGGTCAGCCCCCTAGACTTTGAAGCTAGTTACGTGCATGCTCCCCTCCTGCCATACTAGCAAAAACTAATAAAATTCTGTCGTTCCACCCCCTCGAATATGATGAAAATTCGCGGATGGGCGAAATTTATGATTAGCCTACCTTATGTGCATTATTATAAGATATAATAATGATATTTTTATAAATAAATTTAGTTTATTTGACGACGATTTTTTGGATATTGGGGGAGGGGGCAGTAGCGGATGGAGAACAAAATTTCAGGGAGGCGCAAAGCTCGAAAATTTCACTTGTAAGTTTAGTTTTAAGTATCTTTTTACTTGAAAATAATCATTTTTAATGAAAATATATTATTCTCAGTAGGACGTATGTCCATCACCTGGATCCAGCCTTGGGGTGCAGGGATTGTTTCACGCAATTTTTCAGAATCAGAAAAAAAGGTTGCACTTCTCAGGGAGAGCTAATTGATAGAATTCTATGGTAAGTAAATTGCAATTAAAAATAAATCTGCCTCTTGCGCCACTAGAAATTTTGTGCCCTGGGCAAGTGCCCAACTTGCCCATTTATAAATACAGCACTGAAGAAGGCACAAATAACCATCACAATGGAATCTGAATGTCCCAGGGAAACAAGTGTTAGAGAGGAAAAATCTGAATTAATGTGATCTGGGAAGTAATTGTAATGGCACCGATAATGTCATCATTTTCCATCCAAAGGCACTTAACTAATCACCTCATAGTTTAGGGTTTGATTCACTCAACAAAAAATAGATACAGACACAGAATAATCTTAGCTATTCTAAAAACATAAAACAAATCATTTCGCTTGAACCACCGTGTTTTTGCAAAATTTTCATACGTAAGGGCTGCATTTATTATGACTGTATGTTACAAGGGATTTTTCATGCCTGGTAAGTGTAGTTGATGCAAGGCTAGTAGTTGATATGAACATGAATTGGAATAATTAGAAATAGATCAAGGCAGAATGGAATTAATTTTTTAATAAACATGAAAATGTATATAAAATGTTAAATACAAAGTACCTTAATGTACTAAACCGAACAAAAAGAATTGCTTTAATTTCAAATAAGGATTTTTAAAACATAGTCCTTTGCACTTTTATACTGTAAAAGTTCTTTTTCAATACTCTGTAAATAACGTAAGACAATTTTTTCCTCATCTGTTTTTGCTTTCTTTACAGCAGTTCGAGAAAGCATATTCTTTAAAATATAATGTAACCACATGATGTTTGTATAAGGACAATAGGTCTTCCAGTTGCCACTAAAAATATACAGAAAGATTAACCAGGTTAATAGAAACCAAAGATATAAAATACAAACAGCAATGATTAGATGCAACCAACATCGTTAAAAATTACAGAAAACTGGATAGTCTAATGTAACAAAAATAATTAGTTTATAGGTATCATCAAATATAGAGTTATCATGCATAAAACCTTGCTTTATAGTCAATATTTCAAATGCAAGGTAATCAAAATATAAGAAATGATTTTTTTAGAGTATTAAACATGTATCTGTAAATTTTCTCAAAAGTGATTGTATTAGTATAAAAATTTCACCATATTAACATTTTTTAAGTAGTTCATATTAAATCTACTTTTATATTCAAACATAAATGATTAAAGGATATTAGTACATCAAAGGTAAAGTAAGGAATTTGACTTGGATATAACTTTATACGAAATCTACTGTCACCAACGAAAGTAACTGATAACACAATAAAACGTAATTTATAAAAATGACAGCTCCCTAAAATCCAAGGTTTTTATTATGCCTGATGAATTTTTTTAAATGTACACTGAATAAAACTGAAATTGAACACACAAAATACTTCAATCACATCTATGATTAATAAAAAAACATGCAGCAGTTGCTTTATACGTTTACAAGGAAGAAAAAATAATCTTTCAAAGTATTTGTAATTTGAATCCTCTAATAGTACAATAGTTATGTTTTTCTATACTTGTTCTATGGTTTTGATGTTCTGCTTTAAAACATAGTTACCAAAACTGAACGTATTCACAAGGATCAGATTTTATAAATGCTATAAAAATGGGAATAATGAGCAAATTTTCTTTACCATGATACTCTTCCTGACAAACTCGAATATATTATTTGGCCTTCTTACAAAAGAGTTAGTGAAAGTGAAAATTTAGATTAGAATTAAAGCAATATAATTTTCAAATTTTTATGGGCCAAAGTCAGCAAAGCTCATTCTGTGCCAAACAAGGTCATAAACTTCAATTAAATGTCACTTTCAAATAAGAGTAATTAATGATTTAGCTGTGTTAAATGTTTTTAGAACCAAAATGAATAATGGTACATTTCTAAACATTGAAAGACATCACAATTTTTGCTTTAGCAAGATGTTAGACATTAAATGTTACAGTAATTTAATATCAGACTCATTACTGCCAATACTGAAACTTTGGTATAAGAAAAAATGTTGATCTTGCTACTTGGATTCAAACACCTTCAGATCAGCAGTTCCCAACTTAAGGTGGGGAAAACATAAAAAAAAATAAAGGGTTAACATGAAAATACAAAAACAAAATTATCAAGTTTTGGATAACAAAGACACGTGAAAGTCCAATAACCTGCTCGTGAAATGAGGAACACATTCATTGAAGGAAGTGCCCAATCAACCTGTGAAAGTTGTTAATTTTATTAAGGCCAATTCAATGAGCTCCAGACTATTCAAATCTTTTGTGTGAAAAGATAGACAGTCACCATACTACATTATTTTTGAATATAAAAGTGGGGCAGCTTTCACGAGGAAACAAAATCAGCTCCATGAAACAACTTAAGGATCGCATTAAAATTAAGAGCCATGTTTGAAAATTTGTATAATAAGATGAATAATCTTTCGAATCGACTTTCGTCGTAAGTAAATGTGGCTAAAAATTAATTTAATGCTGTTTTTGTTTATTTTGGTGTTAGGCTGTTATTATAATAATTGAAATAAATTGTAAAATGTAAAATCAAATACAAAAGCCTATAAATATCATTAACTTGAGTCCTTTGATTATTTAGCTAACCTAAGAACATTATTTGGCAAAAACAAATTTTTTATGTGGAGAAATGGGTGGGGGCAGTTATGAGAGAAGGGGGGTACTCATAAATAAAAAGCCTAATATCAAGGGGTACAGAAGAGAAAAAGGTTAGAAACCGCTACTATAGATCATTGATGCATATGTAAAAAAAGGATGTTCTGTAATTAATCTTTCATAAACTCCATTACCACGCATACACATTTCCATTTAACTAAAAAATTAAGTACCACTTTTTATTGTGGTCAATTTCACATTTACTTAACTGAGTGCTATAAAAACCAGTGTTCATGACTTACTAATTAATTTACTATGATTAACATTACAAAAAGTCATAAGAAAAGTTCAAATAAATGGCATCAGTTGAGTTTCTCATGTCAAGTTCATATGTCACTCTTCCAAAATACTGCAAGTATTCAGACAAGTTTGGCAATGTTCTCCATAAAAGGCAAATTACTGTGCAAAAAATGGATTAGGATCTATGAATTTAACCATTACTTATTTCATTAAATTTTCAATAAATTTCTTAAGATTCGAAGTGAGGCTAATGAGTGATAATTTTCTAGTTTCTTTTTGTACTTATTTTGAAAATGGACATACAGGCTATAATATTCGATATTCAGAAACCAATTCAGTAACAAGCCAATTATTGTGAGATAATCTCTTCTAACTCATTAACACTTCCAGCTAGTATCCAGCAGGAAAGTGTTGTTTTGTCATGGGCCTTACAAACTCAAATAGTTTTCTGAATGTTATCCTGTAAAACATCTATGCTGAAGTAAGGAAAAAGATACTGAAAAATCGTATTAACCTTACTAATAGTTCAGACATGCAATAGACACAGGAGTTTAAAGTGAACTCTACATGTTAAATAGTTTTGGAAAAGGGGGGGAGATGATGATTTAAGGTTCTTGTTAAAAGTATTATCCTAAAACTATTCAAATCAAGAATCATAGGTATTATTAGTAATAAAATATATAAAAAATAAATACCCTAAATAACGATCAGTCTTTCGATAGATCTCATATTGTTCATTCCCAAACTGCAGTAATAATGAATCTCCTTCATCTATATCAGCAGAAAGAACACAGCCTGAAAAATATAAATGATGTTATTTGCAGATCTATATTCTTAATTGAATTCTTAAAAAAATATACAAACACAAGTTTCAAATATTTTTAAAGATAGATGAGAATTTTGCTCTAATGAAGTTATTTAAGGCTTTGTTAATACTGGTAATAAAAACAATTTTATTACCCAAACTCTTAGCTTTGAGTACTTCCAGTACTTTAGTACAAAAAAATATTGAACAACCCCTTTTTAACTATGCATCTTATCGTGCATTGCTCAATAATCAAAATAATTGCTGTCATTGCAAAGAAGCTGATGTTAATGATAATTAAACAAGTGAATTTAATGTCATTCTTTTCAAATTTCTAAAATTGGGCACCAAATTCAAGTTCAAACTCAACTTTAATATGGAAAATTGGTCGCAAAATCCCTGAAAAATGACCTAATTTATTCTGCATTAAGAACATCCTACTGTCATAGTACAAACTGTAAAAGGATAGATGAAACTGTTATACATAATAAATATTTTCTAATCCCGTTTCTGAATTATCAGTCACAATTGAAGCCTTTTGGTTGCTGATCTTTACATTGTACAGACAGCTACTAGATTGACTTAATGTACACCTAATGAACTAGCATCAACAATGTCAAGTTCAGTAAAAGCGATGCTCTGAGCTGAAAATATGGCAAAGAAGATATGAAATATAAGTGGTCATAATTCAAAGAATGTATACAGTTGAATCCAGTTAAAACGACATTTGAAAGATTGGTGAACTTTTGATGCTACAACTGAGTGAAGCTACAATTAAAAAAATTTTTTTAAAATGCTAGGGTATAGAGTTTTTTTTTAATTTCAAATGGCATTACTCGTGTATACAGTATTACTTAAATTTAAACATTTGATTTAAAATAAAATTACGAAAAGCTGAACTTATTAATTAATTAATTTTTAATTTATTAATTAAATATTTAATTATTATTTACAATTTATTATCACAACTTTGTCTTCCAATGAAAAAGCTTTCCGTTTCATAGTCATTCTAAAAGTTAAGAGCAATTGCGGAATAATATGAATGAACAAATTTATAGGATAGAATAAAAGTTGCTCACCATAGCCGTTTTGCCCTTTAACATGCTCGCTGCATTACAAGATATGGGTGACTCTTATCACGAATATTTTAGCAAGTGATTTAGAAAAGTACATTGTTCACATATAAGGCTTGATCACATTCTTTGTGATAAATCATAAGTAGCTCGTGTCACCTGATAATAACAACAGTCACTTTATTGTACTGCAGCAAACATGTTAAAAGAATGGGTTAGTTAATTTCATTTTCATTCAAAGACACGAGCATGATCAGTGTGAAGGTAGGGCAGGAGAGGGAAGACATCTAAAACGTATTCATGGTTCGTTCGTTATATTTTTACGGAACAAGGACAGCAAGGGTCATTCTGCACCAAACAAGGTGAGGCTGTACACTGTTTTAAAATGAAAATAAATTAAAACTATAATGGTAAAAATGTATTAAAAATACATTGAAACGAATGGATGTAAAAAAATCAGATTAGATTAAAGGAAAAAAAAAAAAAAAAAAAAAATCGCATAAGAAATTAAAAATAATTTCATAATTAAAAGAATCACAAAAAGCCATGCAGGTTATCAAATAAATTCAAAGTATTTGACTACAACAAGTGGAAGGTCTCCTGTTGTTAATGAATAAGTGTGATGAGAGAGTTGATTTTCAGAAAGAAAGCAAGAAGAAAAAAAAGCTGAAAAAAACAGAAGAAAACATTCTGTCACATGCCTACAGGAAGTATAAAATAACTGCGTTGGAATACACAATGATGATTTATTTTGATGATATATCCAGATTTTGTGGAAATTTTAAGACAACAAAAGAA
>QLNU02010885.1:19990-34899 GCA_006491805.2 Dysdera silvatica
AAATTACAACTTCAAAATCATCTAAAACTTAAAACAATTAACTAAATTCATATTATTTGCATTTTAGTGCCTACATGTTACTTAATTTAATAACAAAAGTCAGGTAAAAATTAATTTCGTGTAAACACACCATGATCAACTCAGGTATTTCACGAAAACCTTTATTCGGGTTTACTGTTCTCGTTAAAAACAATTTCAATTTTTATGGTATTCACATTCAATTATCACAAATTAGTCTAGCATTTCAATAAAAATGCCAAATCTATAGTGAGCAAATATAAAAGTGAGGTTAAAAATAAACAGGAGGGAGAAAGTAAACAAATCTTTGCAAAATAATGGACGAAAACAACTTTGAGAAGTGTTGAATTGAAAATATATGAAAAGTTTGCATAAACTTCATAACCAAATATAAATGTATGCATAAACTAATGATAATGTGTGTTGTATACCAAACATAAGATTATTTAACAAATAAAATTTAGCAAAATGGCTAATTTAAGGTGTTCGAAAAAGTTGTTTACATGTAGAAACATCACATTTTCCCTTAAAATGTGTTAGACAAATTGAATTTTTTTTCTTGTTACAGAGGTTACATACCTCATTTTGTAAATTACTCAATTTGTCACTCCTGATAAATTGAAAGTTAAAATATAAACATGCTATTTTTTTTGGATTGTGTAAAAATATACATTGTTCGGTTAATCTATATGGGCAAATTCAATGTAGAAATACAGATGGGGATTTCTTTTTGGTTGAAAGAAAAGAAATTTGGTCTTTATTTGGCACTTGTATGCTATAGGCATATACAGTGTGATCATGAAATGTAATTTGTTGTGAATATGTGTAAATAATGGAGATACATAAATATCTCATCTTAGCAGAAATATTACACCAATTGTAACCATTTGTTCAGTGAAATGAAATCCTACTATAGGAATAACTGAACGTAAACGACAAGACTATAAAATGAATAATCAGTATTGTTAAAGTAAAATATATGTCCGTACTTAACAAATTTGCTGATTTTATCTTACACGTTTGCTTAAAACCAATTGCAATTGCTATTTAGCAAGCAATTAAATAATTATAAAAATTTATATTCTCATACATCACATAATTATTCTGTGGGTATAAATAAATATTTTTTTTACTTCAAGAATTCATTCTTCCAAACTCTTAGGCATAGTTCCCTTGAAGAATGATGACTGGGTCTAAACATGTTATTATGATTTGAAGGTTCTTTGTCAAATTTAAATAATTGTTACCAGAATTATTTAAAATATTTTTCCTTTTAGACATTATGTGACCAGGGTGAATTCAAAACACACACAAACACTGAAATTTCTTTTTGTGACAAAGCTTGTGAAACCTCTAAGCTGATTACATATTGTACTGCTGGTTTCCATTAAAAAGCAAATTAATCACCCTTTTGGCTTGAACTTACATATACACACCCTTGCCTTTACATTTTTACACTTGGATATCAACTGTTCCGCTCTGATCAAGGGAAGATAAAATCACCTGGCAGCTTGAGGTACGTATGGTACCGTTTTAGGTCATGACCAATTTTTTCATGCAGTTTGTTAAAGCTTCACAAACTTTAATACCAAGACTGCCATGATAACACAAACATTAGCAAACACAACATGCTGCATTCATGTTGGTCATTTAAACAAAAATACTTGTTCTGATATTTTGCAGGCAAAATTCGGATCGAACTCACAATTTTCTATCAAAACAATACTATTGCTTAATATTTAGCAGAATAATACTAAAATACTAATATTACTAAATGTTTTTACAAAAATACCTACAGGGTAATTAAATAACTACTAAACTCTAAATACTACAGAATTTTTTTTATCAGTACTAAAAGGTAAAAACTGAAGAGACTAACTTGTTCACTATTTGAACAAAATATTAGTCAAGATGATAACTAATTTGCTTTGTGTATTATAAAAATGTATTTTAAGAGAGATTGTACATATACTAAAACTGGGAAATTGTCAACAGGTTATGTTAACCTGAATATTTACACTAATCATGAATAAGAAGTATAATGGTGTTAATTCATGAAGAAATCATGGTCATGTAAAATAATTACTTGATTGTTGTCATGATATAAATGAAAACAACAACAACAAAATAGAAAAAGCTAAATTAACTAAGCAGGAGGAGGCACATAACATTTAACAACTCTCATTCGTTCTGCTATCTTTTTTGGCTTAACTTATTATTCCCACTTACACTCTGAAAAAAAAAATTTCTTTTCTTGCGACACTCAATTTTTTTTCCCCCGAATATATAAAATATTTTTTAGGGTGAAAATTGAAAATCCTTTTTAAAATAACTAATTAAATCTAAACACCCAGGAGCAGATAAATAGATAATTAAATAAAAAACACATACACTCTCTCTCTCTCACTATATATAAATATATGCTTAGATGTTGTTAAGTGTTTTTGTTTTTTCGATATTCTGCCGCCTGTTATTTAATTTTTTCAGATGGGGTTGTACCTCCAATTATTTATACACTGCGTCTACAACACTATGCCAGATTAATTAACATTCAAGAGGAGACACCTCCATTCAAGAGGCGGCACCTTCGTCCAAAGAAACCTTCATCATGGGCATAATAGGAAGTAAACAAGTTTCCTGTGCAAGGCATGCTTCCAAACAAAATCAAATTCTTTGTGAATTCTTTTCAAGAACTTTAAATTTAGTTGTTTTTTATGTGACAAACGAAAAGACTTGTTAAAAATGCCTGTTGAACTAACAAAGGTGTAAAATTAAATTAATTTGATTTTTACTAGTAAAAACAACTCTTAAAAAAATTCTGAATATAAATAAGGCACTTATAATTAAATTCCTTTTCTTTTTAAAAGTAGGACCCCTTAACATACAAATCCACCTTTTTGTTTTTTTCCTACCTATCATATTTAATTTTTTAAACACATTTTTAACTTGCAAACAAAATAATTTTAGCCAATCAGTGTACCTAAAAACTGCTATTTCGCTCCCTACAATATGGCTAATATCCATCAGCAACCGAAACCTATAAAAACTTAAGTTTAGACGAAATCCCTGGTCGAAAGAAAATAAATAAATCATCGCAGCAAGAAATAGTCAACTCGTTGCACGTGCATAAATAGGTCACGCATGGGGGCTGTGCATCCAGTTCCAGACCACCACAATTGGCCAACAATTGCAATTTAGGCAGGCGAAATTGCCGTCTAATACGTTAACAAAAGCCAAATGAAAAAGTTGGCAATATATTGGCGAGAATAAGGATTTTAGCAGTCCTTACACAAAAAAAAAGTCTTCAAGATGGTGTTACTTTAAAAACGCTTACAAGTCTCGCTCCGAGAGAGAGAGAAATTTCTGAAAAGTAAACATGTAATTCAGACCAGGGGACCCCAACCTACTCTGAACATGGGCCATTAAGGGTGTAACATGTAAGTTAAAGTTACCTTTCTTTCTCTTCTATTAATCGATAATTATAAGTGCCTCCTCCCTCATTAAACTTATAATGAAATGTGTAATTTTTTTCTGGTGGTTTATATACCCCAGCATAATTCTCATAAAAAAATGAGTAAGTAAAAGATAAGTGAAAAATTGATAGTATGTAGAATGGTTAATAGCTCCAAATGCTAATATTAAATGGCACTGTGAAATTCTAAAGGATTAGAAAATATATTATCGTGTTTATAAGATAAAATAAAAGGCAGTAATTATTGAATAATTGTTTCATGTCTGTTTTAAAGAACCTGAGTTAACACACAACGCGTTTTGAAAAATAACCCTAGTTATCCACTTAATTTCTGGGGTCTTGCATTTGAAATTTTAGGTAAAAGTCAACCAATGTTTACTAACCACTATCAACGGCCAATTTACAAATTTATTCTGGATAAACAAATTTAATAATAAATGTTATGGAAATGGGGTTTTAATGTTCTCAAATAGTAAAAATTAAATCAATAAGTAAACTAACTTAAAATTTATCCAAACTAATTATAAGATTTTAATATTTCATTATCATTTCATATTCTAAATCATTTTAAATGTTAAACCATAAATGATATTAAAGTTTTAAAAATCATTTCAAATTATAAATAATAAACATAAATAAAATATGAATTATAAATAAATAGATTTATAAATCTGCTTCAAAAACCCCCATAACAGCTATATGGGGTCAGGAAGGATGTGTAGTTGAGCTTAAGTACAAATAAACGCTAATTAACTTTAGTGAGCACGTATTGTATGTTAGTGAAAGATAAGAAACCTACTAATAATCTAATAGATTTTTAACTTTCGTACAAAGCAGTGAAGAGGAAGGGAGGGAAAGGTCCTGTTTGTACAATAGGCCTTTATTTCATCCCCCTTTTCGTCACCACCCGCGATCAAGCCATTTGTACTATTAAACTGACCACTGACTTGGGAAGAACACAAAAGGGGAGGAAAATCACAGGGATAATGTTTATCCAAGCCCTGTTCTTTTGGGAGGTAAATCTGCGAGGATATAAGCTTTCCCACCCGTAAGCTAAAGGTTAAACCATGGTAAACTGTTATCTCCATACCGAATTCCATGACAATAATTTGAAAAGATATACACCTTTATATGGACTTCAATTACAGAAAATTGCATTTGGAATTTTTTTTTTTATCCCAAGGGTGGGGAGGGACATGGTTGCATGTTCTGGGAAAGGAAGTGCTTGTTATAATATTCAACACACTTGAGTTCACATATACACAGATTATACATATGCAAATTTTAGTTCAAATCAAACTGTGTTCCCTTTGAATAAGACAATTTCAACTTACAAAATGTATATAACAAAACACAACTCACTCTAGAAGAGAGAAATACATTTTGCAGCAGAAACAAAAATATACCTTCAGATGTCGTCATTCGGGATAAAGTAAAATCTATTATCTTCACCAGAAGATTAAAACTTGGAACACCAACTGACGTACCTTCAACACAATAATCTATGCATTCAGAATTAGTAGACGTTATTAGAATGTTGCTTAAATGTAAATCACGGTGTTCAAATTCAAACCTCTCTTCGGCAACAGTTAGTGACATTGTTATTTGATGAAAAATTGAAAGGGCTTCACTTGCATTGTTTATCTAGAACACAAAATCTAATAACAATAAAGATCTCAAAAATAATACATTTCTTTATTATTATTTACACATATATAAAACTAAATTGTTTTTAAAAGCTTGCATTTAAAAAAATTATACAAATTTTATAAACTTTTAGTGGGAAAATATAGCTAGATAAAAACCTTAACTGGTTCCCTGCTCATTTCTCTTACTTTACCAATTAAAATACTAATATCTTGGAAGAGAATATGATAAAAGTTAGGGAATCATTTACACTAAAAGAACAAATTATATAGCAGTCCATCTCGAATCTTGAGAGAAAAAAAATAGAGATAGACAGGTTTCTATGTATAATGTATAAAACATACATAAAAATACAGGGGAACTAAATAAGTTTAGAGATATAGAAGTTTTCAACATAAACAGGTTCTACTGTATTATACATGCCTACCTAGTGACATCTTATGTTAAGACCTTACCAAGACCTGTGCTTCCTAAAGTCGATGAAGGCATATGAAAATGTTGACAAAATCAACTCAAAAGCAGCCTTAAAGAAGTTTAGTCAGCATTTATAGTATTTAATTGACAAAATAGCTGTCTTGTCACTATTTGACAAGGAGATTTATCACGAAACGAAAGGCAAAATGGTTACGAATTTGAACAAAGAAAATATTTCAGTTGGTTGGTTGTATTTTTATGGCACAATGACAATAAAGAAAATATGTTGAGTTTTGGGAAGCGATACATTCCGTCAATTGAAGAACTTAGTGGCTCATTGTATAGTGAGTTTTTTAATAAATTGTAAGTTGTTAATATTTACATATCCTTATTATTTACAAGATTACTATGGATTTATTTTTAATTTTAGGTAAAAACGTTGATTTTATATCCATTAAGAGTAAGAATGTATTATCTCGTCTCAAACTTGATGATGGTTTTCTCCATGTTTGTACATCTTCATGGGAACTGACGCCACATTTCTGAAAGCCAAAAATACTGTACCTTTGATTAAAGCAGTGAACGATACAGCTGAAAGGTCAGTAAAGTTGAATACAGGACTTCCATCATCTGATTACAGTAGGAGAGGGACAAAAAATATTTGTTTCGTTGTGTACAAGAACACAGCGAGATGTACCCCAATTGTAAAAAAGACACTTTAAAATGAAAATATCTTCTGTTTTTACTTTGTTTAATGTAAAACGTTTATCAATTCATGATTTAAATATGTTTTGTTTTTGTTTTCCTGAAATTGCACGAAATTTGAGAATTTATCGTATCAACTCAGTACTAGTTTCCACATAATATGTCGAAATAAGTCATACAATGACTTAATCATCAATTCAGCATGGATCAACGTTATTCTAGGGAACTGATAATTCACTAATCAGTATTTAGGGTCAAATAGAATAAATTTAGAGAGTATGCATATCTCGGATTTCATAGATTTTTTTTGCCCTATATAAGGGACACCCTAATATATGTGTGCAAAAAAAAAAAAAAAAAGGCATAATAGATAAAAATTGTATCAAATTTACAAATATAATAAAAAAGACATAGGTTATGTTGACCGTTACCAAATCTTGTAATAATTCATTATTCACTCGTAACTTGATTTACAGTGAATTTAAAAACTTAAAGATGAAAGGTGAATAAATTATAAATGAAATATATTTTTCTTTTTTAATGTATCTTTTAAATAAACATATATAAAGTAGATACATATATATATCTTTTTTTTTAAACTTTTGACTGATTTCTATTAAGTGCCAGGTAAAGTAGGAGAAATGCTAGAAAGTCATAACCATTGAGCAACTGTGGTGCATGTTTTACAATACTAATATCTGCATGTTAATTGTTACGATACTAAGCAAACCACAGAAATGGAGAATATACTAACTTTATACATTTCCAAGGCTTGACCACCAAATTCAAACTCAAATATAATAAAGACTTGATCATCAAGATACGTTCCTAAATCATTGAAATAATTCATTAAACATGTGGGCATCTATTTTCCTCTAAAATTCTTTTACATACTAAAAATTAAAAATGGCTGTATAATGCATAAGTAACATGTGTTTGTCTACCATACAGAAAATCTGGATTTGACTTCTCCCGGTACAAGCATGTGTCATTTTTTTCTATTAATCCATTCCATGGTTTGACTTTATAAGGTTTGATTCCCTTGGAGACAAAGGTTTGAATCTTTTGGGAAACTGTAGGTCCTGACATGGTGTGATCTGAGCTGTCCTACCGTAAAACACAAATAAGATGAACATAGCCAATAAATACAGAAATAAAATAATATATTTTACTACTTTTTATTCCTTAGAAAGATCAGCAGCAAAGCTTTATTAAGGAAAGGATTGATAAGCATTCCTTAATGTTTTCATAACTTAACAAATATCAATTTTTTTACATCATTTGAAGAAATTACATAATTGCTTGTAATCAAAGAGTGTATAATAGGCATAAAACATGATTATATATCATTAAATGATAAGTGAAATTCTGAAAAAGTGCATGATATGACGTAATATTTTAAATGGTTAAATATACAGGGTTTTTTCAAGCTCTTTATTATTATTATTATAAATTTAAATAATTCCAAAAACAAAAAAAATTAGTTGTTCTTTTCTTTAAAGTTTTAGCATAGGCTCACCAGGATGTAGATTAAATGATTTATTTCTTCTAAATTTCTTGAATGCACACCAGGCTCTTTTTAACTGTGATGGATAACTTCCCTTCACACAAGATACCCTAAGATTTAAAATAAAAAATCAGTATTTGATATCCAATAAAAAATGAAAAACTTCACTATTAAATGACAACTTATTTTTTGGAAAATATCTTAAAACTGATAGCTTAATACAATCTACTATTGATACTACCTGGCAACAACCAGCAGCAACATGATATAAACAAACTCTGATTGACAGACACTGGTCCAAAAAAGAGGTAAAAGCTTTTGATAGTTGAATTATGCTTACAATATAAAAATCTGAGTCATTGAGCTTCAGACTGATACCGGTTTGCTATTATGAAATGGACAAATTATGATTACTTACCAGAATGATCAAAACAAACAGGAAGTGTGGCCGAATGTAAAAAGGTGCGGGAAGGGAGTTGAGGGTTTTGAACTTTTGGATTGTACCAGTGATTTATGAACTGAAATTGCTTGGTTTCAATTTGATGCTAGTCTACAAATGTGAAATTGAAAATAGCAAAACTGAATTTGCATACACAAATTGCAAAAATAAACAGAAAGTGTTGCCATACACAAAAAGTGCAGAGGAATTAAATAGCCCATTTAGCTATGATGCCTTTAGATCTGGAATAAAACTAAACGATAAATGGAAATCATTGGTAAATAAGATTAAGAGACTGGAGTAGAGGTTTGGAACCCAATTATATTGACTTCTGTCATATACCTGTCAAAATTACATGTTAAAAGATGTGTAATTAATATACACAGTTAATATGTCGAAGTACAATAATATCATTTAAAGTGTAATATCAAACAAATTACAACTACAAATAAAGACAGATCAGAAAGATAAGAATTAAGAAACAAAAAGAAGAGTCAGATGAACAGTAACATAGAGGGTGATGATTAGACCTGTCAGTCTATCATTTTAACTGAATTAAGAAAACTTAAAGAAGAATTGACAAGGAGGGAAGAAAATAGAGAACAGAGATTTAGTGAAATGTCAGAGACAATGGAAAGTGTATTTGAAATTGTTAACGAAATGAGATCATCGTTCAAGGACATTTCATGAGAATTTGGGAATATTACGGAAGAAAACAAAAGAATGAAATCAGAAATGGTAAAGATGAATACAGAAATTCAAAAGAGAAAAAAAGAAATAGAAAATTTAATAAATAATTTATATAAGATATTAGTCACATATGAAAATATTTCTCTTGATCTGAAAATAAATGATGTTGACCAATATTCAAGAAGAAACAATTTAATATTCAATGGCATCCCTATGATACAAAATGAAAAACTAGAGAAATATGTCAATATACTGGGACAGAAACTCAAGATAGAAATTAGAGAAAATGATATACAGATGATCCACAGACTGGGAGACAGAGGTGATAATGTAATCATTAGGTTTGGAAATATAGGAAAAAGAAATTAGTTTTGGAGTAAGTGAAGAAATGTGGAATTAAGGACTAGATATGGACAGAAAAATATTTATTAATGAGCATTTAACTAAACATAACAAGTATCTGTTCAACGAAGCCGTAAAATTAAAAAAATGTAACGACTGGAAATATGTATGGACAAATAATGGGCGAGTGAGAGAGGGATGGTACGGAAGTGATTTAAATAAATTCTGTAGAAGACCTCAATAACATTCAACGAAAAATAAATAATTTAGTGCCTAAAATATATGATGAGCTGAAAATAAATTATGTTAAAACAAAAATAAGTGAGAAGGGAGTGGGAAATTTTAGAATTTTATACATGAATGCAAAAAGTATCTTAAACAAGATTGATGAAATAGAATACTTAATAAAACAACTATATTAGTCTGATGTAATTATGATAACAGAGACACAGAAAACAAATAATTCATTAACTTCACTTGAGGTATTCACCGAATACTCAATCTACAGAACTAATAAAAGGGGAGGGTATTTCTGTTTACATATATGAAGGAATAAATCAGGTCAAATATTTGGATGAGTTGAGTTATTGTAATAAAAATATTGAATTAATGGGTGTTAAAATAGGTGACTTCAACTATATCGTATTGCATAGACCACCTCAGGGACATATTATGAAATTCATTGAAAAACTTGAAAACACCTTGCATTATTTGCATAAATTTAATCGGGAGATATGTATTATGGGGGATTTTAACATACATATGGAAAACAACAATACAAACAAATCATATCTTATTAATTTAATGGAATCTTATGGATTTTTTAATTTGATTCTTGAGTCAACTAGAGCTGATTCTAATTCAGATAGTATAATAGATCTCTGTTTCACTAATTCAAATAAAATTACATGTCAAGTTTTAAAAGGAACAATCAGTGATCATCTACCTATACTTTACAAAATAGGTGAGGAACATATTGTTAATAAAATTGAGGAGAGGACAACGGTCAGAAATTTCTGCAGAGTTTAATGTTGAAAAATTTGAAGATAAATTAAGAAATATTAATTGGAATGTGATTTAAATGTGAACTTAAAAAGTGAAGTGTTATATGATAAATTTATTGATATTATAAAAATGGAATATGAAGATAGTTTTAAACTTATTGAAATAAAAAAGAAAAAAGAAAATAAATTATGGTTCGACAACGATGTTAAGAAAGCAATCAAAATAAAAAATAAAGCATTTAAAAAATTTCTAAAAACAAGAAATAAATTGAATTGGAACGAATTCAAAACAAAAAGAAACTTAACTAACAATCTAATTAAAGTTAAAAAAAAAAATCAATATTACCAACAAAAATTTCTAGTGAAAAATACTAAACACCAATGGGAAAATATTAACGAATTGCTCCGGAATTCTAAAAAAAAAAAAAAAAAGGGATAAATCAATAAAACTACAGATAGAAAATAGTGAAATAATGGACGAAAAGTCAATTGCCACAGAATTTAATAATTTTTTTGCAAATATAGCGGAACATATGATTTTGGGAGAACAGACTCAAATTGTAACGGATTTAAACTTAGACATAAATAGAATCTCGGTTAGTATGTTTTTTGGAGAAATAACAGAGGGCGAAATTGAAAAAGAACTTAAAAATATAAAGGGAGATAAATCAGCAGTAGACAACAATTCGAAACCTAAAATAATAAAACTATGTTGGGAAGAACTAAAATATCCACTTCTTAAAATTTTCAATAGAATAATTGAAACATCGAAGTTTCCGAGTAAAATGAAAATTTCAAAAGTAATTCCAATATTTAAAAGGGCTGATATAAAATATAGAAATAATTACAGACCAATTTCAATTCTGCCGATATTTGCCAAGGTACTAGAAAATATTATTTATGATAGATTAATGGATTTCATGAATAAAAACAAAATTATTTCTTAGAATCAATACAGATTCTTATAAGGCAAATCAACAGAAGATATATTGTTAAAAACAGTGGGAATAATACAAGAAAAAATAGAAAATAAGGAATATATAATGTGTCTTTTCTTTGTTTTGTCAAAGGCATTTGGCATGAGAAATAGAAAAACGTTAACAGAAAAAATGGAGAGAGATGGAGTTAGAGGTACAGTTTTCGATTTGTTTACAGACCAAGTGCTAGACAGCAGACAGTTACAATTGGTAAAACATCCTCGGGGTTATTAACAAACAATTATGTTGTGCTGCAGGGCTCAATCCTCAGCCCCTTGTTATTCTTGATTTATATTAACAATATAGAAAGCACTCTAGAGGGTGTCGATCTCTTCGCGGACGACATAAGGATTTTATTGGGCGATAGATCACTGGAGTGTTTGAGAAAGCAAATATTTTACTTGGGATTTTAGAGAAATGGTTTTATGATAATCAATTTTTGTAAATGTAAATAAAACTAAATATATAATATTCAGAAATAGGAATAAGAAATTGAATATAAGGGACAATTATAGAATCACTTTAAACAGGAGTATCATTGAAAGAGTAGAAGAATGTAAATTTCTTAGCTTAACAATTCACGAAAAACTTAATTGCAACACTCATATTGAAAACACTTGTAAAAAAATACGAATGGAAGCCTGTGTTATTGCAAGAATTGTCAAAATGATACCTGAGGACATAGCAATTCAACTATATTACACACTTATACACAATCATTTAACACATGGAAACTGTACATGGGGGAAAAACAAGTACTATAAAATCAAACCAAATCCAAACTATAATTAATAGTGTTAAAAGGTATAGCAAAGCAATCAAACAAATCAATTGAAGCATTGAAAAAAGAATATAAACTATTAGACTTCATTGAACTGCATAGATTAAGACCTTAATGGTCATTTACGAAAGAATAAATAACAATTATCACTCAAATATTATAACATTTAAAAAAAAGAATAAACATAAAAGATACAAGACAGGGTGATGATTATGAGGTAAGAAGAATTAGAACAAATATGGGAGGAAACAACATAAACTACTATGGTGTACAATACTGGAATCAGCTACCTCAAGATCTTAAAATCGGAAAAAACATCCGAGATTTTAAGTGCGAACTGAAGACATATATATTGGATAATGATGGTTGAGGGCCAGGTGTAAAGTTAGGAGTTTGTATTTTTAACGTCTGTTTTTACAATATTCCAACCATGCTGTGCATTGTTTCAGTCTGCAAAAATTTACAAATCATTATACATTGGCGATAAACATGTACATGTATGGAAAACAAAATTTTATGTCTTTAAATCTACAAAATAATGTATATACATCTAAGCATACTGGAATTCACAGATTCATGTTTGTATGAATTGCATCCATGTTAACATGCTATTATAGAAAAGTAACATTCAATGTATGATTTTAATTTTAAAAATGTTATTGCATTCTCTTTTATCTTAATGCATATTTTTACAGCCTGAGAATGAACAACAGATCACCTGTTATCGACCTGAAGCTTAACATGACCATTATTCATTTATACACAACCAAATTTACTGTAAATTGATCCTTGTTTATGTGACTTTTATGAACAACAAGAGTTATGCTCCACCAGAACCTACAGTTTTCAAGAAATCCAAATCTCTTACTGAGCTCAATATTTGAAGGTCATAAATGTAACCACTGGAACATTTCCAAAATATTAATTTGAGAAGGTAAATAATGAATTTTAAGAGATTGGTAAATCAAATTATTAGTTTGTTCTACTGAATTTTTTTCCTTAGGAAAGCCAGCAGTTTTAATTTTAACTTTAAATTGCAATTCGTACAGCAATACTTTTTTACTAATTAACATGAAAAATGACTGAAAAAAACCCTACTAATTAATGAATTATGAACTTCAATACTATTATATACAGTATACAGAGATGTCAACTTGTACGGATTTTCTGTAGCTTGTATGGATTTTAACTCCATCTTACAGTTGATACCAAGAAAACTATGAAAAACTTTATTCAAGATTCTTACGTCCAAGTTTCTACCAGCCCCCTCAAAAATTCATACGTTCTGTGGTTTTTTGGTAAAAAAAAAAAAGCACTTTGAACGCCTTTCATATTTGGACACGATGCTTCTGACTTGTCCACTGCCGTCTACACAGTATATATCATAAGGAACCAAACACATTGGGATTTCCCGTCGCGCTGTGTGGATCAGCCGAGAGGGAGAATAAAATCAGTTATTTGGTGCCTTCTGTGTATGTGTTTGCATGTGAACTGCTTCTCTGTTATTCTTTACATCTAGCTTTGTGTGTGAAAATTTCTTTGAATTTGGATTAAAAGAATGAAATGCAGCAGTGGAAGAAAAAAATCTGACAGACAAAACTTACCGGTAAGTGCATCGCGATATTTGTAGTACGGAATAGCCGTTTTACGAAGCATCAAAAGTTTTTACATTTTTATGCGGACCCTCACTTTTTCCACGTTTTGAATAACTTTTTAAGCACAGCATTTTATTAAAACTTCAGAAAAAAATTTCTCACGATACTTTAAAAAATAGCGTGCGATTTTGCAACATATATTTCAGAATATTTCCCCTTCTGCTTTCGTTATCTACACATGCAGATGCTTGCGGATTAATTCAATGTAATGAATATTTATATATTCAATATAATAAATATAATTCAATATAATGAATATTTACCTATTTAATATATCGGGTCTAACGGAAAGTTCTGTCTGAGAATGTTATCTCAAGTTTCAACATGCATGCACATGTTCATTTGAGACATATATGGCTCTTTCTATCATTACATTTATACACATCCGCTCTTTTAAATTAACTAAACAAAAGTGTCTAATGTTATTAAGTGAGATGCGATCGTGTAAACATCGCTACTGATAAAATTCACTCACGACACTGTATTTTATACGAATTCCAAAACAGAAGAAATGCTACAGAAGCGTGTCAAAATTTAATGGAAGTTTCTTTGAGTGAATCATCTTTGATCGATGACAACATTGTCAAGACCACGATAGAGCAAGATCCTTTTTTGACAACATCAGAGATTGCGGAAAAGCTTAACTCAAACCATTTCGGACCATATTCGGAAAAACTAGGATTTGTCTATAAATATTCTAGATGGGTGCCTCATAAGTTGAGAAAAATTTGCATAATCGAGTAGTCATATGCACATCTCTGCTTGCTTGGAACAAAAACGAACTCTTCTGGGACCGGATGATAACTGGTGATGAAAAGTGGATTACCTACAAAAACATCATTAGGAAAAGAGCATACTATGAGCCCGGACAACCTGCCCTTCCATCTCTAAACTGAGCTTGAGCCTGAATAAGAGAACACTGTGCATATGATGGGACGTCCAAAGACCAATACATTATAAGCTTTTGAAACCTAACGAAAAGCTCAATTCGGAGAGATACTGTCAGCCAATGAATGGTTTAAACAAATCAGACAAAGAAAAGAGACCGGCAATGTTCAACAGGAAGAACATCATATTGCATCATGATAATACCAGACTACATGCTGCTTTGGCGACTTGTCAAAAAGTTACAGAGCTAGGCTGAGAAATTCTGCTGCATCCACCATATTCCCCAGACTTAGAACCCTCTGATTATCACTTGCTTCTCTCCTTGCAAAATTTTTGGAAGAAAAAAAATTCAAAACTGAAGCAGATGTCA
>QLNU02010886.1:0-10978 GCA_006491805.2 Dysdera silvatica
AAAAATATTAGGTGTAATAGGTGCTAATAGTGGATGATTGCAAAGGCTAATAATGACAAAATAAGACGAATTAAAGCAGTATTCTTTTTATTTAATGGAATTGTTAAAAGTTTTCAGAAAAAATCTTTCCATCCTTAAATAAAACAAAACTGCATTATTGGTATAATTTCATCCCTTCACAGGTGAGTATGCAAATTTGATAATGAATACGCAAATTTTATAAAAGGTATATTCACATAAAAACTTACAGCTAACTCTTAAACTTTTTGTACATTTACAACTCTTCAATAAAATATTAAAATTCGTGTAAAAATTATAACTGCGAAAAATAGTATCACAGAATTAAATATATAAATATGAATTTTATTAAAGTAAGTTTATGAGCAAAATCCGATTGTAAGCAAAGTATTTTTACTAATAACAATGCATAAACATATAAAAAAAATGCATTAAAAAAAAAAGTGATTGATTTTCGTGAGCATCGAACGCAAAAACAAGGAGCACAGAGCCGTTAACTTTCCAACTAAGCTACCGAGTAGCTTGCAGAAAATGTTGCATTTTAAGCTCATATATAAGAATCAAAATCTTTAAGAATTCATATCTCTGAAAATAAGCCACATTGGCACGTATTTCCTTATTTTGGCTCTACTTTCGTCAAAAAAAATTTCATCCAAATCGGCAGCGCACTCACGGTATGCTCCCCTTGTTAATTGAATTCATGCCAAATTATATTTTTGAAGTAGTAAAGGATCATGGAGGTTCTACAAAATTTTAAAATCATGTAAATTTTTTTTTTCATAAAAATGAGTGTATAATTCCGTCCATATCGATATGTTTTTCTTGTGTAGGTTTTCAGCAAGTCGCTGAAAATATTTGCGATATTGTGAGCAATCTGTTGAACATACTAAAGTAATTACCGATTCTTTATATTTGAAAGACACATTTTTTCTTTGAGTTTTTAACAAATTTTGGGTGAACTTATATTTTTGTCCAGCAGGGCACAACAGCCATAAACTACACTTTAGTTATAAAACATTTGCTTTTGCAACTTCGATGGGGTTCTTCTTCATCCAGTATTATGTAGTACGAACGTTTGGTTTCAGTTAAGTAAAACCATTTTTTTGCAATATGGACATACTCATGGAAATCTTCAAAACGTCTACCTAGTCTCACTTTTCATAACCAAAATTGCTGTCTTTCTAACTTGTTCTTATCTGTTAGGATACATTTCATGGTAGAACAGATTCGCTTAAACTCCTTTTTCTGCTTAAAGATATCAAAAAGTATAGATTTAGGAATATCCATAGTGACAGGGAGGCTATGGATAGATGCTTGACGATTCAAAGGAACATCCTTCACTTCAGCCAAATTTTCACAATAATCTTTGCGTTTTCTCCCGCATTTTCCTTTCGTTTTTTGAAGAAACATCTTCAAATATTTAACCTTTACTGTATTGTTTTCCAGTTGCATGCCAAATTCTAGCCACAGTCAAACAACTTACTCCTAACTCAGCTGCAAGCTTCTTAACAGCACCATGCTCGAGCTTTGGGCCTTTCTTCATTTGTAGCAGTGTTTGCAATCCATCATTATGCTCATTATTAGTCAATTGTTTCGATTTGGTATTCCTTCTTAGCACTCCAACACTACTTTCACCCAAATCGCCCATTTCCTAAGAACAGTGAGTGTTACTTTTTTTTGCACACAAAATATTTTCCCCCGATTCCAATCTTTTCACTTAACACTAGAACCGTGACCGCCCTTGAATATTCTTTAAAAAACTATAAATAAATTAAATTTTGTTTTTGTTTCAACAATACTAACATATTTAGGTTAAATCCCAATAATAGTCATTTAAAATTTTCAATAGTGGGGTTAATTTTGGCGATTAAATAAAATTTTTAGCACATATCTTCTTTGCGGAAAACTATTCTTTAAGGAAAAAAAAAATTATTCCTTAAAATCATAATGTCAACTAAAAATAATCTCAAGTCAGTTGCGGATCCAAAGGGGGAGGGGGCGATCGCACCCCTTTAGCCTGGGTTATGTCATGAAAAATGAAAGGATTTTTAAATTTATAATCATAAAATTGCAAAAAAGAAAAAAAAAGTACAGAAGTAAAATTTCAACTGTTATCAGTTTTCAGTTAAGTAAATTGGGACAGAAATTAAAATGAATACCAGAATGATAAGCAAACAAAAGCTATGCCAATTTTTCAAGGTTGTTACTTGGCGCCGATTACAACTAACGTTCCGCATTGCAATTATTCCGCACATTGTTTATATTTATATTTGGTTGCATGGAAGGCAAGTGTTTTTCGGGGTCATCTGTTTTATATTACGTTCCTCTCAATTTCATGAATTGATAGAATAACGTTAATATTTGATTAATAATATTAATAATTAACATTAATAATTGATTAATAACATTTTCTACAGTGTATCTAATTCATCCATACATTTAAATAAACTGATTGATTGATAATCAAGACAAATTATCTCATTTCACATATTGGAATTTAATCAACAAAAAAAATTAAATAAATAAAAATAAAAAAAATTACACATTGTTCGCATAATTCTTATACATTATATATATACCATATTTATTATCATTACTTTACACATCGTATTATTTTTGTTAATTAATTATTATAATAATTACTTACACAAAAACAACTACATGGTCAAATTGACTGTTTCAGCCATTCTAGGTATATATGCTTATAACTACGGTTCTCTGTAATGTATTTTTTTAAAACTTTATATATGCTATTAGGAACATATTTTAGGAAAAGTCAAGAATTTCTAGCTTTCAAACACGAAAGGTTTAAAAGATATTTGAGTTTAAACTTCACAAGTGGTCAATTTTACTGCAGCTGCGGTTCTAGTGTTAAACCAAAAATAACTGTCTGCCTACTGTCATCTGCCCTTTTATGCTAACCATCAGTTACACACTAAGCATAATTCTTTACTCAAATGCTTACTTCCTACATTAATTGTCAATTTTTTTTTTAAATGTATACCATATTTTCAGATGAAGGGAGTATAATGATTAAATAAAATTCAATGCTAAAAAATTTCTAAAATCTTTTAATAACTTTATAAAAAATTTCTATTTGAAATTTGTATGAAAAAATGTAAAGAAAGATCAGTGCAGCTCTATAACTGAAAATAATTCATGATTATAGCAGTCTTAAATGTAATAGGTGAATAAACGAAATATGAATAATCCATTGCGAACTATTATTAAACTGGATTGTGTATGTGACACTAACTGAACTTATAAAGTTAATTTTGTAAAATACTGATTTATTGTTTCAGTAGTTTAGAGATTTTTATTAGTTGTACTCTGAAATATATAATAGGAACTCTGTATAATTCACATTCATGCAGAGAAGACTGCTTCTTAAATTCAGGGTTCCCACTCACAATGGAGAAAAAAAATTCCCCTGACTTTCCCAGGTTTTACCCTAACCTTTTGCGGCAAAATTCCCCGACTAATCATAAGCAACTTTCAGCTGAATTTCAGTTGTAGGGATGATGGCTTCACATTTGTAGGAAATTTTGCTATTCAAAACAGACATTAAGAAGGTTTTCCCTGACTTTGCCAGGTTTGACAAAAAATCATTTTTTCCTGATTTTATGGATGATTTCAAGTTACCTAACAATTCCAGGTCTCCCAGCTTCTCCGGGTTGCACAGGAACCCTGTAAATTTGTCTGAGTATCATTAAAAAGACATTTTGATGTTTACAAAATGGTTACAGGACTTTGGGCAAAACTATCTAAAGGAGATGGTATTTTCTTGAAGGAGAAAAAGCAAAACAAACATAAGCTTTGATAGCTACCCAACAGGAAAGACATCTGTAGTGGGTCAAAGAAGAGCCCAATTATTGTTTGTACATGACTGGATTAAAATAATATTCAGTAAGAAATCACAGATATGACTTGGTTATTATGGAAATGCTGCTGAAATATTTGTCAGAGCCAATATACTAATGAAACTTGTAAGGGTAACCACTTTACAAAAATAACAAAGTTTCCCTAATAACTCATGATATGGAGTTGCAAGTAAGGTAAAGGACCAGGTAGGACAGCAATCATCATAAAGAAGATTGCACATATATACATTGATATCTTAAAATACTTTTAGTCATCGATTTAAAACGATACTGGAAATGGGGAGGCCATATTTTGAGGCTATAATGCTCTATGTCACCAGACCAAAAGTGTGCAGCAATTTTCTCAAAAACTGCATGTAAATACAAGGACATAACCAACAAATAGCTTGGATCTAAATTTCATTGAGAATATGTCAAACTGAAGAAACTAATCCAGATGAAAGTGTCATGCTACAAAGTTAATTCGGTGATTGCTATTTAGGAATGCTGGTTAGTTGTATTTTTATGGCGCAAGGACAACAAGGGTCATTCTGCGCCAGACAATGTGAGACCACCGTACATACAATTTCAAGAACAAAACAAGTTAAAAATACAAAGATAAAAATGTATTAAATGTACAATGAATAGGAATGTTGGAAAGTTAACATTAATGTTCATTGTTTTCCATTAAAGCCTCAAAGAATTTAGACTGTCATCAAGGCTTGTTAAGAAGTTACAAGACACTATGCTTGCATGTCATACCCCATATGGATAGATTCCAAATTTTTATTCTTTCAATGCCTGTTAGTCTACAATATATATATATACAGGGGTTGGACAAAATAATATGAACACATGTGAAAAAAACAACACTTGACGGAACCTGTCGTATACTCCCACCCTCTAGTGTAGAAGAGTGCCACCTAGCGGGCGAGAATGTGCACACATCAGTCTAGAAGTAGTAGCGATAACGTTCGGATGAGAAATATATTGGAGCATTAAAACTTTGTTATGGCTGACCTGACAGATTTCGAAAGAGGCATGATTGTTGGAGCCTGTCTTGCCGGAGCCACAGTAATGAAAACGGCCACCCTTGTTGGTGTCGGGAGAAGTACCGTGTCGACGGTAATGATAGCCTATAACAAACATGGAAAGATACCATCTGCCAAGCATAACAGTGGCTGAAAGTCGAAGCTAACTGATAGAGACAGAAGGGTTTTGAAGCAGATTGTGGCCAGAAAGCACAAAACAACAGCACCCCAGATATCATCTGAGATGAACACACATCTACAGGAAGGTGTAGTGACAAAAACTATCTGCCATGAACTGCATGCAGAAAACATACACGGTACAGCGGCTATTCCAAAACCATTGGTGACACCATGCAATGCCTTGAAACAACGAAAATTGTGTCACAACCATAAGAATTAGATACAACAACAATGGGAGAATGTCATCTGGTCAGACGAATCATCGTTCACATTATTCCAGACTAACTGATGTGTTTACGTTTGGAGAACATCAGCACCAGCCTATGATGTGGACTGTCTCCTTTCTACTGTTAAGCACGGTGGGGGATCAGTAATGATGTGGGGCGCGATGTCTCTCGGCACACTTGCTGTCCTGCAAAGGCGGGTTACATCACCAATTTATGTCAGTATTCTGGCCAACCATCTTCATCCAATAGTGCAAACTTAATTCCCTGATTTTCGACCCGTGTTTCAAGATGATAATGTGCCCATTCACACTGCTGGAATTGTAGGAGACTAGTTTGATGGAAACGATTAATTGCAACACCTTGTGCGGCCCCCCCAGTCCCCTGATATTAATATAATTGAACCTTTGTGGGGTATTTTGGAGGGCAAACTGTGCAGTAAGTTTCCACCTCCAAAGACACTTTCTGAATTAGTGATCTTTTTGAGGAGGAGTGGCTACGTATCCCTACAACTGTTGTGAATAAATGGTATTTGTTCATTCCACGATGGAGACAAACTGCAATTGATGCAAAAGGAGAGCCAACAGCCTATTAATAAAGATTTTGTCTCATTTCACAGGTGTTCATATTATTTTGTCCAACCCCTGTATATATAACACCAATACATTATTACATAGTCTTCTGTATTTCATTCAGCTATTCTATGTTCATTTATTTAAGTCCTGCTGTCTGTAGTTCAGATGTACAGCTTTTATTAAACTATGTTTTCATTTAGCCTATTTCCTTTCTGTTATTTCTGAATAATCTAATGCAGTGTTTCTCAACCTATGCTCTGTGAAACCTTTCGAAGTGCTCCGTGTGCTTCAGTGCTCTCAAAAACACTCTGGATGTCCTGCTAAAAAAGGAAGAAAAAATAAAAAAAAATAAAGCCACACTTATAAAACATCCTGCTGGTCGCTGAATCGAATGAAAGGAATTTTCCAGCTGAAAGAGGTTTTTTGTTTATGTAGTTAAATAAGTTCCCCATTTCTCTGAAATTTGTGAGAAATATAACATTTTAAATACGATAAAACTTGATGTTTTACACGCCCAAATGCTTAAAGATACCTTGCATCATTAATACTTCTATCAGGGGGTTTAGTATTTACATTATTAAAAATATCGTCGTCCTTATGAGAAAAGAAAAGTATAAAAAATAAATAAAAGCATATAAGAAAGTATACGCATAATGTTTTCAGAAAATGATATGCATATAAGAAAGTATACACATAATGTTTTCAGAAAATGATATTTAAAGTTCCAGGTTTTAATGACTTCAATTGGGAAAATTAAGTTTAGATTCAAATTTAACAATTTCAAATTCATGTTTTACTATTATATAACAAATGTAATTAGTAACTTGAAAAATATGGTTAGATAAATACAACCAAAAATACATATACGTGCCTTTGGCATAAAGGTGAAGATAGTGCTCCGCAAATAATATTTCTCTTGAAAAATGCTCAGTGATGCAAAAAAAGTTGAGAACCGCTGTTCTAACACATGTGCCTTCATATTCATGCGACAGTGATTCCATATTTTTGCCACAGGTTGTAAACGTACAATGGATTTATTTTCTCAATAAATATGGAAATATTTTTATTATGGAGTTTCAGTTTCATGTGAAATTTTTACTATAAACATTTGTTTTACTTACTTTAGCATTTCCTTTAAATTCATTGTGCTCTTTCAGTAAAGCTTCAGTTTCATCGACGTTTTCACCTAAAGAACTACGACTTGCTAAATAGTGTTCTCCAGTTTCACGAATCCATTCAAGTGCCTGAATTATAAAAGTGAAGTACCTTATTATAGAGTCAAAACATTTACTTCAACATCATTTTCTTTTAATAGATGAAAATACAGTAAAAGTGTTTGTTTCTACATAAGATGAATTCTCCTTAAGAAAAAGAATTTTAAAATATCAACTTATTTGATTTATTTGGCAGATGGATAATTAAAATTACCATAAACAAATTATAAACTAAAGAGAGTAGGCTTCTATATACAGCCCCTTAAATATTTACTTATCAAAATAGTTCCAGTATTAAATAATTTTTTTTTCATCCTAAATATGAATGTGTGGAAATTATGATACAACAACTAGCAGAAAGAAAAGGAATTTTTGGAAACCTGGTGAGGTATGATCCCATCACTAAGCTACAGGTCAACTAGGTTAGTGGTTAGAGCATTTCTCCGGCAAAGAAGAGACGTGGGATCGTACCCCCACCAGGTTTTTGAAAATTCTTTTTCTTTTTGCGAGTCATTGTACCATAGTTAATTTTTTTTGTTGTTGTAAAATATGATTACTTTTCTCAGGGTTAACATAACTGCCAAATGGTCAAGTTGACCATTTGTTGTTGACAACATAGAAAAGCCATCGGGACATGTGTTTTGTAATTTTTCATACAGAATTTTTCATAGACAGTAATTTTCTGCCACACACGCTTAAGCTTTGATGGAAAAGCTTTATCAAAATGGATTTCAGTTCATATTTTGGCGAACATATCATTTTTGGGCTAATTTTCGTTCAGTTTCAGCATCCCAGGAACAAATCTAAAAATGGATTGTACAGAATGAATGGATATTGAATCCATACATGTAGGCATCGTTTAAAGACAGCAAAGCTACTATAGAAAGGGACAAGTCTCTAATTAATTTCAACGATTTAAAGAAAAGCAAAAATATAACATCCAAACGAGATTACTTGAAACATTTTTTTAATGTATGTGAAGCAGGAAAAGTTGTTTCATGAAAAGAAAATCTTCACAATACAGAAAATATTTGGCATTTCAGAAAAAAGTAATTTAAAGTGGGAAAAACACACATGTAGGAAAGCAAAATTGTGAGTTCACTGTATTTGATCATTGGCGGAATAATGATCAGCTACCGTCACTGTAATATATGTGAAAAGGATCATTACGGTTCATCTTATATCATAGGAGGACATGGTTTAATTGGACATATATAAATGTAAACTGGATTAAAAATGAATGAAGGTCAAAACTCTTCGTGGACCAGGCCTTTAGCCAGGTAGAAGGGGCAACTGGGGCACAGAGTACCAGGGGACTTACGAGTGTAAAATATTTATCCGCAGTGATACAGGGTTTGGACATTATGTCACTATAAACCCATATAAGTTTAACTCTCTTCTGATGGGTTTTTTTTTTTTTATGTTAATGCAACTACAAATACTGTAATATTAGTATATATATGGTTTGTATTTTAAATTTTGGAGGGAAATTGGGTGGAGGAGAGAAATTATATGAAAATAGTTTGTACAAATATATAAAAGCAGTTTATACATTATTAATTTTTAATAATTTTCAATATTTTAACATTGTGTTATTATTTATATATGGCCTGCAAAAGGGTTGCTGGTATCTAACTGGAAGGAGACCCACACGCTGAACGTATGTGACGATGTGTGGAACCGGCCAGGCCAGTAACCTAGTGTCCTACCCCGCCTTCAAGTGGTGCAGGCTGAGCTTTCTATTTATGTGGCAAATTAATATTTGCTGCACGGATAGAAAGGCGGAAGGGGAGGGCTAATTCACCAACCCGTCTAGCCAGCGTGGTGAAATTATGGCTAATTCCTCCATTATGTTGACACACCAAAAACCATGGCCCCTAGTCTCCAGGTGCTGGAGTGCTCCTGATCAAGGCAGCGGTCAGTGTGGCATGAAAGCAGGGGGTGCTAAGAATCACTGGAATGGCCCAGGCTGCCGTTTGTTATTGACCTTGGCTACGTTTAATGGACGATCCCTTGCTTCTGAAGCAAAACTTCAGGAATTGGAAGAGGAACTAGACAAGATCAAATGGGACATTGTAGGACTCAGTGAAGTTAGAAGAAAAGGTGAAGAGTTGGTGGAACTTAAAAGTGGACATTTGTTTTATTATAGAGGAACGGAAACTGGAAGAACAAGTGGTGTTGGCTTCTTAATCAACAAAAGAATTAAAGACTGTCTTCTGGAAGTTGAAAGTACATCAGATCGAGCAGCGAGGCTCGTTGTTCAACTAACCCAGCGATACCAACTTCAGATAGTACAGGTATATGCACCAACATCAAGCCATACCGACGAGGAGGTTGAAGAATTTTATGAAGAAATCAAAGAGTTACACACCAAAGGGAAACAACATATCAAGCTCATCATGGGGGATTTCAATGCAAGAATTGGACAACAGGAACAAGGAGAGACATCGGTTGGTAAATACGGATATGGGGAAAGGAATGAACGTGGCGATCAACTCATCGAATTTGCAGAAGCTGAAAACCTTAGCATCATGAATTCATTTTTTAAGAAGAAACCGCAAAGAAAATGGACATGGAAACACCCAAATGGGGGAACTAGTGAAATTGACTATATCCTGGCAAACAAGAAATCAATTATTGAAGATTGCAGCGTACTGAACAGATTTAATACTGGAAGTGATCATCGAATGGTGAGATGTAAAGTGCACTTAAATACTAAATTAGAACGACAGAAGCTCATTAGGAAACAAGTAAGTAAGAGGGTGGATTTAATGAAACTGAAAGTAAATACCGAGGCATTCAAGTTGGAATTAAAAAATCGCTTTTCTGCACTGGAAGGACTTATTGATGAAAGTGATATCTCAGAAGCAAATGAAAACATTGTTAAGACAATAGTTGAAACTGCTGGGGAAATTGGTGGTGTAACCTGTAAAAAGCACAATAGCAAATTATCTGAGAAGACGAAACAGCTCATGAAAAGGCGAAGAGATATGAAGGTGGACAATCGAAATACCAGTTCCAGGATTGAGTACATAGAACTTTGTAAAACTCTGCGCAAAAGCATGAAAGAAGACATAAGAAAATTCAACTGTGAGCTAGTAAGGAAAGCCATTGAAAATAACAAGAGCCTTAGGGTTGTTAAAGGAAGTTTATCTGTTGGGAAGAAACACATCATTGCATTAAAAGGAGAGGATGGCACCGTAACAAGAAATAGGGAAGAAATACTTAGAAGAGTTGAAGAATTCTACAAAAAACTATATGAAAGTAACAGTGGATTAAACGAAGACGCCGAAATAGTCGAAGGAACAGCTCCTAAAATCTTAAAAGAAGAAGTTTCATTTGCAATAAAAAATATGAAGAAAGGAAGAGCCCCTGGTGATGATGGTATTACATTAGATATCCTAAAAGAAGCTGGAGAATATGTAGAAGACATACTTGCAAAATTCTTTACCAAATGTCTTAACAGCGGTAACATACCAAACCAATGGGATTCTGCAACAGTAATTCTTTTGCATAAAAAAGGTGATAAAGAGGATTTAAAAAATTACCGACCAATTAGCTTGTTACCTGCTATTTATAAAATCTTCACAAAAGTGCTAACACATCGCCTGCAGAAAAAATTAGATGCAGCTCAACCAAGAGAACAAGCTGGATTTCGAAGTGGATTCAGTACAGTGGACCATATTCAAGTATTAAGAGAATTAATTGAAAGAACACATGAATATGAACTTCCATTGTGTGTTGCATTTATTGACTATGAGAAGGCCTTTGACTCTATAAAAACATCAGCAGTCATCAACTCTTTAAGATCAACAGACATTGAGGATGTGTACATTGACATGGTGAAACGTGTGTATAAAAATGCAAGTGCAAAAT
>QLNU02010888.1:0-10290 GCA_006491805.2 Dysdera silvatica
TTCTTCCAGTTTCCGTTCCTCTATAATAAAACAAATGTCCACTTTTAAGTTCCACCAACTCTTCACCTTTTCTTCTAACTTCACTGAGTCCTACAATGTCCCATTTGATCTTGTCTAGTTCCTCTTCCAATTCCTGAAGTTTTGCTTCAGAAGCAAGGGATCGTCCATTATACGTTGCCAAGGTCAATAACAAACGGCAGCCTGGGCCATTCCAGTGATTCTTAGCACCCCCTGCTTTCATGCCACACTGACCGCTGCCTTGATCAGGAGCACTCCAGCACCTGGAGACTAGGGGCCATGGTTTCTGGTGTGTCAACATAATGGAGGAATTAGCCATAATTTCACCACGCTGGCTAGACGGGTTGGTGAATTAGCCCTCCCCTTCCGCCTTTCTATCCGTGCAGCAAATATTAATTTGCCACATAAATAGAAAGCTCAGCCTGCACCACTTGAAGGCGGGGTAGGACACTAGGTTACTGGCCTGACCGGTTCCACACATCGTCACATGCGTTCAGCGTGTGGGTCTCCTTCCAGTTAGATACCAGCAACCCTTTTGCAGGCCATATATAGCATATTTATCCAGGTGGAAGGCCCCCATACATTGAACTCATGTGATGATGGGTCGGGCCAGTAACCTAGCGTCCAACGCCGCCTTCAAGTGGTGCATGCCGGGCTTTCAGTCTATGAGGCGAATTAATATTTGTTGCATGGATAGAAAGGCGGAAAAGGAATGATAATTCACCAACCCGTCTGGCCAGCATTGTGAAATGATAACTAATTCCTCACTATGCTTATACACCAAAACCCATGGCCCCTAGTCTCCAGGTGCTGAAGTGCTACCGATCAAGACATCAGTCAGCATGGCATGGAAGCAGGGGATGCTAATAAGGACTAGAATGGCCCAGGATACCGTTTTTTAATGGCCTTGTCTACATATAATGGACTTTTCCTTGCTTCTAAAGCAAAACGTCAGGAATTAGAAGAAGGATTTGACAAGATCGAATGAGACATTGTAGGACTCAGTGAAGTTAGAAGAAAAGGTGAAGAGTTGGTGGAACTGAAAAGCGGACATTTGTTTTACTATAGAGGAACGGAAACTGGAAGAACAAGTGGTGTTGGCTTCTTAATCAACAAAAGAATTAAAGACTGTCTTCTGGAAGTTGAAAGTACATCAGATCGAGCAGCGAGGCTTGTTGTTCAACTAACCCAGCGATACCAACTTCAAATAGTACAGGTATATGCACCAACATCAAGCCATACCGACGAAGAGGTTGAAGAATTTTATGAAGAAATCAAAGAGTTACACACCAAAGGGAAACAACATATCAAGCTCATCATGGGGGATTTCAATGCAAGAATTGGACAACAGGAACAAGGAGAGACATCGGTTGGTAAATACGGATATGGGGAAAGGAATGAACGTGGCGATCAACTCATCGAATTTGCAGAAGCTGAAAACCTTAGCATCATGAATTCATTTTTTAAGAAGAAACCGCAAAGAAAATGGACATGTAATACCCAATGGAGGAACCAGCGAAATTGACTATATACTGGCAAACAAGAAATCAGTTATTGAAGATTGCAGTGTACTGAACAGATTTAATACTGGAAGAAAGTTGACATCTCAGAAGCAAATGAAAACATTGTTAAGACAATAATTGAAACTGCTGGGGAAATTGGTGGTGTAACCTGTAAAAAGCACAATAGCAAATTATCTGAGAAGACGAAACAGCTCATGAAAAGGCGAAGACTTATGAAGGTGGACAATCAAAATACCAGTTCCAGGATTGAGTATGTAGAACTTTGTAAAACTCTGCGCAAAAACATGAAAGAAGATATAAGAAAATTCAATTGTGAGTTAGTAAGGAAGGCCATTGAAAGCAACAAGAGCCTTAGGGTTGTTAAAGGGAGTTTGTCTATTGGGAAGAAACACATCATTGCATTAAAAGGAGAGGATGGCACCGTAACAAGAAATAGGGAAGAAATACTTAGAAGAGTTGAAGAATTCTACAGAAAGCTATATGAAAGTAACAGTGGATTAAACGAAGACTCTGAAATAGTCGAAGGACCAGCTCCTAAAATCTTAAAAGAAGAAGTTTCATTTGCAATAAAAAGTATGAAGAAAGGAAGAGCCCCTGGCGATGATGGTATTACATTAGATATCCTAAAAGAAGCTGGAGAATATGTAGAAGACATACTCGCAAAATTCTTTACCAAATGTCTTAACAGCGGTAACATACCAAACCAATGGGATTCTGCAACAGTAATTCTTTTGCATAAAAAAGGTGATAAAGAGGATTTGAAAAATTACCGACCAATTAGCTTGTTACCTGCTATTTATAAAATCTTCACAAAAGTGCTAACACATCGCCTGCAGAAAAAATTAGATGCAGCTCAACCAAGAGAACAAGCTGGATTTCGAAGTGGATTCAGTACAGTGGACCATATTCAAGTATTAAGAGAATTAATTGAAAGAACACATGAATATGAACTTCCATTGTGTGTTGCATTTATTGACTATGAGAAGGCCTTTGACTCTATTAAAACATCAGCAGTCATCAACTCTTTAAGATCAACAGACATCGAGGATGTGTACATTGACATGGTGAAATGTGTGTATAAAAATGCAAGTGCAAAATTTCGGTTACATAAAGATACCAAAACTATCAAAATTGGTAAAGGTGTGAGGCAGGGAGATACCATTTCTCCAAAACTTTTTACTTCAGCTTTACAGATGATTTTTCAGCAGATAAATTGGAATAACAAGGGAATAAAAATAAATGGTGAATATTTAAATCATCTGCGGTTTGCTGATGACATTGTTATTTTTTCAACGGACCCATCAGAACTCCAAGACATGGTACAAGAGCTTTCAACTAGAAGTAAAGAAGTTGGACTCACGATGAACCTACAAAAAACTAAGATCATGTTCAATAATTTTGTAGAGGAAACAAAAATTCAAGTTGACAACACTGAGCTAGAAATTGCTGATTCATATATTTACCTTGGCCAGCTGATTTCAATGGATGGCAACATTATGAAAGAACTCAACAGACGTATTAAACTTGGCTGGAGTGCATTTGGAAGAAACAGTTTTATCCTGAAGGGGAAATTGCCTTTGTGTCTAAAAAGAAAGGTCTTCAACCAGTGTGTATTGCCAGTCCTCTCTTATGGATCAGAGACATGGAGTCTAACAGTTGGAGCAATACGAAAGTTACAGACAACGCAAAGGAGCATGGAGAGGTGCATGCTTGGAATAACTAGGAGAGATCGAAAAAGAAACACTTGGGTGAGAGAGCAAACTAGAGTAGAGGACATCATTGTTAAAGTAAAAGGGCTGAAATGGCGATGGGCTGGGCATATTGCAAGAAGAACTGATCAACGATGGACAACAGAAATTCTGAACTGGATTCCAAGAGACCACCGAAGACCTAGAAAACGTCCTCAAACTAGATGGGTGGATGAAATAAGAAAACAGGTTGGGGTGACGTGGAAGCGAATTGCTCAGGATAGACTTGTGTGGAAAGCATTTGGAGAGACCTTCATCCAGCAGTGGATAGATAATGGTTGAATATGATGATAGTGATGATATATAAATGTATATGTATATCCACATTCACCACAGGGTGATTCAGAACTAATGGAACAAACTGAAAGGGTTGGTAAAGGACGTCAAATATGCATAAATTCCCCAATTACATAAATTTAGCCATTGGAAGTTGTTTTGAACGATAATAAGTGTGGGAAGTTTTTCAATATGGTTCTAGCTTGGAACGGGAAATTTTCCAAATTCTATTTCATGATTAACTAACGTGGATGCAAAAAATAACATCCCTATTGTAACAGAAAGGTTCATTTTAGGACTTTCGTTCATTGGACCAATGTTGTTTCTATGATATTCTTTATCTTTTACTCATGCTTAGCACTTCCCAATTACTTCCAACGTGGTAAAACTAAAGTCTTTTAAACCTTTGATGACTGAATGGCAAAACTACTCAGGGCCAAGGAAACGAATTTCTTATCAGTTTGTTTCTCTGCTGCATTAATTGGTGAACCACTTAAATTATGTTTCTAATTTTATTGTTTTGCCCCTCTAATTACCTTCATAGCAAGGACATGGATGTAAATAATACTTTCACTCTATAGACAAACCAGGTCCCATGCAGACATGGGGATTTCGCCAAATATGACTTAATTGAAATATTTCACCTCCCCTTTCAGACCAACCCTTTCAGGCGAATATTTCTGAATCACCTTGTATGTATAATCGTTAGTTAACGTCTATAATTTTTAAACAATGCGTACATCAAATTAAATTCTCATCGCATTTTTTATGGCAATATTTGGTGTCATTGATATTAATTTTCAAAATACCGACTATTAGTACTTTTATTACTCTGAGTAATATACAAAGATTTTATAAATTGTAAAATGCTCTTTTCGTAAAAATTTGAATGAAACAAAAAAATACAAATTGTGGACATAGACTAAACCTAAAATCGCATAGAAAAGTTTTACAATGATACGATTTATATTTTATTTTATTTTTATTATATTTTTATGTATGTAAAAAATTTTGTATTCGACCATTTATTTTTCAGGTATGCGGGATTAAGGTTATGGATGATCGTGGACTCTTCAATGATAATATGAAATTTCCAGAAATGGTATAACCGGATTGTATATCACGTGGTTATTTCCAGATATATCCTGTATAATATGTATGCATGTTTATTCTTGACTTATCGAATTTCCATGTAGAGAAATTCAATATATAATAAAGCTGGTTATAGAATTCAAGATAACTCAAAGAACTAAATGTTGCATTTATTATTTTACTACAAGAACGTTTGGTTTCGTTTTCCACTTCCTGATGTTGTTGTTGTTTTGCATGTGAAATGATGGTTTTAATAGTTGTCCGCGTTGGCAAACTGTATTTCCATACTAGGTTATGGCGTAGCCTTAATGGAGATACACCGCTCTTTCACTATAATGTCATAAGGTATAAAGGAATGGGTAGACGTTTGACGTAGTTCCAGGCATCCAAAAAGGGCAGAGCGAACCTGATGAAGTTTGATGAAGAAGGACAGGAGACGGTGAACAATGATGATGTAAGTGGTAGAAGAAACACTAGGCCGAACGTGCAGGATACCAGATAGCAGGAAAAACGGGCGCGAAGAAGGAGGAGGCAAGAGCGACGAGAAGGCGGCTAAAAGCGGCGCACAGTGGGCAAAACGCTCATTCTAGGGGAAAAAAATCAAGACTAAAACAATAACGCTCTTTATACTTAAAACTCTATTCCTACGCAAAAAATGATAATAAATAATTGCTTAGTCATTATTTATACGCATAAATTTCAAAACTACATCCATGTTTCTTCTCCATTAATCAATAAATGATTTAGTAAAATAATTTCCATTAATTGTAATTCCTAATGTATTAATAAACATAGTAATTCATAAAATAATAATTCGAATAATAATAATATCATACCTTTATAAAATTGTTGTCATAATTTTCACTATTTCTAGGCATAAAACAATCTCTTTTTTTTCTTGGTGCGAACGTTTCGAGGTTAGTAAATATCGGAATGAACTGCAGACGAGTCATCGTTGTACTCATCATCAGCTTCAACAAACTTTAATGATTCTGGTAGTGATGGGTCAGACAATAAATTGATTACGTTTTTTTTAAGGGGCCACTTATTTGAATGAGTGTTTGAAGACGTTTTCGATAAAAATAAAATAATAGGATCTGAGGAAAATAACAAAGAATGGGTGTGGTGGAGAATTTATAATTCTTCTTATTTTGGTTGCTCTTCTGGGATAATTTTCAGTTACGGTTTTTACAACGTGAGCAGCGTCTCTCATGTTAGATGTATGTAAGCTACCACTTGCTGCAAATTATAGTACTTCTTTAGAATACGTTCTAATAAAGGCGCAACCTTTTGGGTTTGGAACCTACTTTAGAAAAGTCTTTTGACGGTCTGCCCTTTTTCCCTGTTTGTGGTATGGAAGATTCTTGTACAAAAAACAACACAATATTTTCATCCAGCCACTGATGATTTCTCAGCTCGAACGTTTTTAACGACCGACTGCTTGCTCTCCACTTTGAAGTAAGTTTGCTGGTAAATTGCTAAACTAAGTTTTTGGAACAAATATATTTATCTTCGTGGCATTTTTTTATTTTCAACTTGTCCAAAACATACGTTAAAACAACAGCATTTCTATTTTTGGCCAACGGTTCTTGTCGCCAAACTTCGAACAGCTCTCTCTTCAGCAACGACATGTCTATATATTTGAAAGAAGGTCTATTATCAGTGCTTAAATTGATTGGGGACGCGAGAGGAAGCAAAACAAAAAATGCGAACTACAGCTGGATACTTTAGTTTCAGTTTGAATTTGAACCCATCCTTTTAACCTAACAAGGGGAGGGTGACTAAAATGAGCAATGTGTTGATGGCACAATATCACATTGCCTTCAAAGTACAGATGGCAACGATCGTAAACAATAATATACATTTACGAAGTGTGAAACGATTTCGCAGTCCCATACAGGAACTATATCTCGAGATAAGCGAGGGGTAGAAGGGAGATCTAAAAGGGAGTTATCCCAATATTATGGCAAAACAATGTGGACAAAGTTAATCTTCAACATAGATTGTTGCCCCTCACTCCCCTCACCCACGATGTGGACTCTGCAGGGGTGATAAATATGGTTCCGGATAAAACTTCTTAGTGCAAAAATTAATTATTCGGGACTCAAAGTTTTATCTTAAATATAATTAAAAAATTTCAATTTTACTCATCTTTTTTTGTTTTGAGAAGGATCCCCCCCCTCTCCCCTTGTGGACTGCAATGCAATGCACGAACATGGTTATGCTAAAAACAAAACACTTATTGTGGTCCGTGAGCTATTAATATTTAAAAAGAATAATGGAAAGTACGCTTCTAATGTTTAAAAGCTAATTAAAACTGGAGTCCCTATAAAAGAAGTTACGAAACTTGCCCGAAATGAAATGGAAGGAAACAGCAATTGATGTATAAAATATTTTTTTTCCTTCTTCTGTTAATAAAAAATAACAGGCAATAAGAAACTGCAGTTCACTTAAAAAGAGAACGATTTAAAAATAAAATTTGCGTATTTTTATTCTAAATATAATTATTTGTTTATTGTCGAGCCTATGACATAATGTATGTAAAATATTGCAAATAATTTTAGTGGCGGCGCGGCTGCAGATGGCTGCAGCTAAATTCGACATAATTTTAAACTATATGAACTACTTACGTAAAAAAAATAAATCAAAGCGAACCCGAACGAACCTGTTTGTTTCCTGGACGTTTAAATTTAGAAATTGACATACGATAATGGTGATGAAGATTACATAAATTTAAAACGCTCTATTAAAACTGGTTACCGTCTTCAACTTGTATCCATTTTATATAAATCGAACACTACGCAGATTAAATCAAACAAAAATGTTAATCAACAATCGCAGTATTCGATTTATATAAAATGGATACATACCTGTATGCTGCAACGGGCATTTCGATCAATTTAATACCAGTTTCTTTGCAATTTGGTTTAAATAGTAGTCCATGTACTACACCATTCTGCGAAATAACTGGCAACAGTATATATAAGTTCGTAAAGAGATTATATATTGTCCTTCGTAGCTCAGTGGGTAGAGCCTCCGCCCGGCAAGTGGAAGGTCGTGGGTTCAGGCCCCACCGAAGGCAGAAATATTTATTTTCTTTCGAACGTTTCACCATCTAATCACGCCATACCATCGGCGTCGGTATCACTACGCCAATAAACGTTGATTGTTTGACATTGTTGTTTGTCTTCAACTTGAATAAATTATGCCAAAATATGTACAAACCTTCAAATAAACATCGTACGAAATTTCAAAACAATTGGTAAATTAAAAAATTCAGAGTGATACTTTTACAGAGACGCTGCAAAAATCTTTTAGCAATATAATAAACCACAGAATTGAGAACACCCCAAGTGTTGACGACGCCACTGCTAATTTATTGCATCATATCCTTTGATATTACTTGTAGGCTGTCTGTGGATATTTGGTAACGGAAATACCCTAAAAATTTTAAAGTACAAGACTATCAAAATTTAGACTTTTTTCTCCCTAGAATGAGTATTACCCACTGTGCGGCGGCGAGAAGGATCCGAACTGCAGGCGAAAGACCTCAGCAGCCGAAACAAAAGAGCCTCCATTGACGGCATGGACGAACAAAAAACAGTAAAGGTGGGCAGAGGCAGCCACCGACTAAGGGATGAAAACATACTGCCGAAACTTCGATCCATTCTTTGGAAGCACACTCGACCACTGCAAGAAAAAGCGTTGGGTGAGAAAGTGGCGGAGAGGTGGTCAGAAAAAGGCAAATAAACCGATTAATTCTGAACCATCGACGCAAGGCAAAAAACTAGGAGCAGTAACTAGAGCCATAACCTTGAATTCAAGACGAAGACGGGGAAAAAATAGAAATTTAAAGTGAGAAAGGAAGGAAAAGGAAGAGCAGTGTGACAAGCGCCCTCTTCCGCCGAGAATCAGAGCCAGAATCTCCATTGCCTGATGGGCCCTGCGGTGGCGCAGTGTGGTAACGCGTTCTCCTAGTGCGCCGCTAATCCGGGTTCGACTCCCAGCAGTGCAAAAAGAACGCTTACTCAGAGATCTCATAAAGATCGCACTGCTCACTGTAGTCCGGGGTTTGGTTCCCTAGGCCTTAAGAGGTTCGGATTCCTCGGAAAACAGTAGGTCCCGGCGCAGCATGACCACTGTAGTCTTTGAGCCGTAAAACCAAAAAGAAACGAAACGAAACGAATCCATTGCCTGATAAAGCACGATGGGTGGTTCACTTATTAAATTATAAGCGCAGATAAAGAATTATTAGTCTGACTTCGCATTTTGAAGCATGTTGTGGACGTTGTAATATAAACCACATCACGTGAACGATAAATATAAAATCGGCACCGTGTTTATACGGCATAAATATACAAGGTATTCAGCAACCTCAGAAAATAAAACCCCATAGCAATGATCCTAGGAAAATTTTTAACATAAACGTGGTCTTCATTTTGGTGACAGGAGAACACTTTTTTGAGATACTCGCCAAAATATTCCAATCAATGAGGAAATTTTCTGCACCTGTTAACACTCCCGCAGGTTCGTTTAAGTCGCATTACAGAAAACTTTTTTTTTTCTGCATGGGTGTTGTGCAAAGCACTATGCAGTAGTAATTAATTGGTAATTTAATTTCAAAAGCGAAACACACGCTTCGTTTATGTTTTTTTCAGCCAATTGGACGAAAAAGTACGCAAAAGGAAACCAGCAGCAGCAGCACAAACGGGAACGTCCTATACATGCGGTGTCCTAGGCAAGATAGCTGGTTGAAAATAAGAAAATGAAGATATTACCACTCAAATGTCACTGAAATATAATTACAAAGTAAAAGATAAAGTACGCCTGTTGCCAAGATGTGCAACGCGTGTGTAAGATTAAGTATTTACTAACTAGCTTAGAATGCTTGATAAAAGCGTGTGGAATTTTTCTGCATCTACACCATGCACTACTTTCAAATTCTGTTAATGGTGAAAGATAGCTAACCGAATTAATGAAATGTAGCTTTTGATAACATAAAGCACAAATTGTTTACTTCTCAAGCTGCAATAAAAAATACAACAGTCAGTGCCCCTTCGCACAGAACCGAACTAAAACCATTTATTCCACAGTTTTTGCACGAACCCATAAGAATCAACTTGTTGTGTTCCGTTGATTTAAATAGGCACAAGCATCGTCAAAATAACTAAAAAGTAATTAAAATTCGAAATTGAATAACAATAAATTTAAACAGGAATTTAGCAAAAGTTCCTACCACGCCATTAGGAATTTCGGCAAGAGTTGAACTAAAAAAAGAGTTTTCTAAAAAAATTGTTTTTTTGTTTTTTTGGAAAAAATTCCTAGAAATTCGAAAAGTCGACAAAATTTGCAACGACAAATGTCCTACGCCATTTTGACGTAGGTCTAAATTAGGAGGTGCTATCGTGCCTTGGATCACGCGCCTCGGGGCTGCATGCGCGAAGTTATACGCAACTTCGCTTAAACACTCACACCGTTTACGTTCGCTTTCCCGTCTCTCCCCTCCATCTGGTATAATAGGTCAAGCCGCCAATAAAGGAACAAAAATTGAAAATTGTATCAAAGTTTCTGCCACAACCGTGATTCCATCCAAATCTCACTCCGATGAGCACAAAATCGGATACTTCTCACCT
>QLNU02010892.1:0-12987 GCA_006491805.2 Dysdera silvatica
AGGAATGCGAACCTCTTAAGGCCTAGGGAACCAAACCCCGGACTACAGTGAGCAGTGCGATCTTTATGAGATCTCTGAGTAAGCACAGAAGGATAAGCTAATGAAGGAGATATATACAATAACCAAAAACGATAATTTACAATGTAATTAATAGAACAAGTTTAAATTTAAACTACAAAAACATTGTAATTATTTTACTTTTTTCATAACAAGCAACTTTAAAAAGAAAATTAAGTATATAGTGCAAAGTCAAGTCATTTTGGTTTCGTTGAAAAATTGTTAACCACTTTATTTACATCAATCTGTATGTCTCTGTGGGGGTATATTAAAAGTCTCTCTTCTGTCATCCGCTTTCGAAGCCAAGTTTGAAGGCGCTTCAAAGATAAAAAGCTATGTTCTGCTGAAGCAACACTTACTGAAAACTTCGTTTGAAGGGCCAGTAGCTTGTAGATTCGTGGAAAAACGTCTGGGTCATGTTTCTCCAAGACTTGGAAACTTTGGACGCCAGTGTAAGACTTTAAAGATTAAGACTTTAAGATTTTTCATTACAGTTGTAACAAACAACACAATATATTCTTCATCGGTTTTATTTAATTTTTATTTATTAATTAATTTAATTTATTAATTTTTCCTATTTACCCCTGACGGGGGGGCGATCGCCCCTCCGCCTCTCGGTGGATCCACCCTTGTCATCACTTAATAAAGTACGAAGTTAAAAAATGTTGCCTATCGATTTTGTATTCCTACCGATGGTCATTTATATAATTTTTAGAAGCAGTACCAGATTTACGTATAAACCAAGTAGCTCTGAACCAAGAGCCCCTCGATTTTGGGAACCTTCGGAAATCAGGTATTAATAATATTATTTTTATTTTTTCTTAAATCGCTTTTTAAGCGTTATTTAAATCTTAATTTTGTGCCCGAAGCTTTTGTAAAATTCTACATTTACATGTCCATAATTGGCCTATTAATCATCATATCATCTGAAAAACCACTGCTCCATAAAAATTGCAATTTCGGCGTTTGACCCCTTTTTTCTTATTTAGTCGACATGTTCACAAATAATATAGTCACCTGCATACGCTTTGGAACCCAATGGGTGTTTATAAGCATAACGGTTGAAAAGTTTCCTGAATTTTATTTGTTTTCTTTTACTTCTTTTTTTCAAATTGCTGCAATTTACGACACCACAGATGACTCTATAACAAACTTGGAGCTTCATTAGTAAAGTCAAACATTTTATATTTCGTAAATTTTGCGTCGTAACTTCTGAGATTGGACAAACTTCCTTATTTAGAAGCTCATTCTATCAATTCGGTTTAGGGTCCATACTTTTAATCCAGCGCTGTCTAGAAGTAGCATCGAAGTTGAGGTGACTTCCACATAATGGTAGGCAAGTCTTTTCAATATCTTAAAACGTTTCTGTGAAACAAAGTTAGTCTATCAGTACTAGGGGCGAACTGGGCCGCGGGCAATTCGGCCCACGCTCTCATGGCGATAGGACTTGCGCCTTCAAATGGGCAAGGACTCGCGACCCACGAAAATCCAAGGTATGAGCTCTTTGGAGGGGACGTAGTCCTCCCCTGATCGGTACTTTTAGTGGTATTATGCTATTCTCCATACTTTGTGCCTTGTGACACAAGGAGAATGAAGTTCATGCTACTTCAAACGGGGTCTTTATTTGTCTTTAAGTAGTGCTCCACTGACCCAGTTCGAAGGTAGCATTGTTGGTGAGACAATAGCTAGAACTCCGAAAGTATGTATCTTACCACATGTATGTTGCGCCACCTGTAATTAGACCAGGAAGGGTCATTGTTATGCCAGAAGGAACTACACAAGTAGCTGTCAACACATACACACGCATACATATATATTCCTCGATATTATTTAATCCGTTGAAAGTTAAATTGACCACAATACGATATTTGGTGAATTGACCGTCACTTTTCAATGCTAACCAAATAGCTTCCCAAACGTATTTAATATTAATGCGCTGAAAAGCTGAATAGAAGATACCTAGGTATACCTATGGAATTCATTTCAATTAAATGATGCTTTCTGAATTCATCATCATATGATTATGCACCAGCAGAGTGTGCTTTCAGAAAGGCATGATAATTCTAAAGATGGCTATCATATCAAGGCTAAACATCAAGTCGGAAATGCTTGATTTAAAGGATTTGGAAAATCTGTCTACTTGATTTGGAAACACTTCATGTTCGTTCAATTTTGCATTTGCTTCCATCATCATTATGTTGGTGCTTTCTTGCTGGTTGATGAGGGATTTGGTGCGTGATATCATCAGCGTAACTGACCTCAAGTTCCATATAAACACTCTATAACATCTAACCCGATGTTCGTCATACAACATTCATTCGAAATTTTCGTATTTTTAGAAAGGGCTACATGTCTTCTTGAGGGAACTGAGGAACCCCTAGCCCTCCACCTTCCCTTTTTAAGTCAAGCCCGGCTCATGCCTAAGCAAGGCTCCATACAGAAGCATCCATTTTTCACTCAGTATTATAATGTCTCCCTTGGAAAAATATCGCGAACTGAGTTTTAGAAATATATTACATATTGGTCTTTTAATTTAATGTTTATAAAGTACATTCTTCTATTTTGGTCATCCAGCGTAACGTGTTCAAGGTTTTTAATTTATTCAATATTTTTGAAGATCCTAAAAGTTAATTATTTTTTCATTAATTTTAGAGTTCTTCGGGTTTTTTTTTTATTATGATTAGGCTATATAATTCTTATTAAAATATGAGCTATTTTTAAAAATTTTATATTTCTAACATTTTAAATTTACATATTAATAGAATTTTAACTGCTTTTAAATTTCCATATGTTCAAGATATACTTATATATGCATGTTTGTGTGTGCGTGGAGGGGGAACAAGAGCGGACACAGGGGTCATGACCCCCCAAAATATATTTTTTCACTGTAAAAAATTCCAACTTGCATGATAAATGAAGGGTGTTATTCCTATTATTATTAGTATTATTAAGACCATAGCAAATTCTGTTCTTGACCCCCCCCCCACCAAACTGAAAGTTTGTGTCCGCCCTTGGAGAGAAGGGAGATGAGATTCCATTTGAGTGGGTGACAAATTATAGCAAGCTTCATGTTGTTAGATCAAAAGCCAGAACCTTCGTTAAACTATAGGTGCGGGTGATCAACCCTCCTAGCCAACGTCGTAAGCCGCTTCCTCCAAAATGGTAAGGTGTTTTCATCACATTGCGTTCATGCGTGATGGCACTTGAAGAGCCCTTCATCCTGAAGTGGACAAATGATGGTTGTTGTTGCTGTTACGGATAATAATTACGACATTGTGTTTGTATATGGCAAAAACTTAGTGCTCCCGCTTTATGACTCTCATACACGAAGCTCCTATCGTTTTTGTAGGAAAAAAAAAAAAAAGAAGAAATTTTGCATATGAAACGTCATCTCCTGTACGTTTTTCTCATAACAACGTGTTTCATAACTAGACGGATCTGGTGAGGCTTTGAATTCTTCACTTATAGCGGAAAACATGATTGGATTACAAAAAATCCAGTTGCCTATATTGCCAATATAAATTGTTTTTCTCTGGATGTTAGATTTTTCTTCTGACTTGTGGTAACCAGGGCGGCCCTGAAGAAAATTATTGAGGGTATGCGGTGCTTGCTGCCTCAATCAAAGAGTATTGAGTCAAAATCCCTTGAGAGTACGCGGCGCATACAGCGAGTACCCTTTGGGGGGGTACGCGCCCCCTAGTGATAATGGTTGGATCCATGCAGTGCTGTATAAAGGAGGTTTCAGGCACAGAGGCGTAGCCAGGGAAAGGTTTGGGGAGTTGTAACCCCCATCGCAATGAAATTTTGTATATTTAACATAGGAATGTATGAGTTGTAGCTCTGTAACCCCCCCCTTATAAACTTTCTACCTACGCTACTGCTCAGGCCTTTTCCATTGGAGATCACGACACATTTTGCTCCTTGCCGAGTCACGTGACTTGTTATAAAGCCACTTGTGCCCTCCATAATTTTTAAATAGCTACATCCCTGGACCCATATTGAGTATAGAGACCGGCACTTAATTTTTGGGTTAGCAATGATTAACAAAAAATCGTAGAAACAAATTGGCCACCATTTTGTGACATTACGTACGTAGCATTGAACTTTCTAAACACATCGCCAATAAAATTATCTATCTCAAACCAAAAACTTGAAAATAATCCAATACCCGAAAATAAAGCACTATGAGAATGACTATTCTCAAACTAATTAACAACAAGTTTATCAGAAACAAAAAAAAAAATGAAAGCAGTGATGAAAGCACAATGAAGCAGTTAAATCTCTTATTAACCTACTGAAACACACATATAAAAGGGAGTAATTGGAATTTTCCGATAAAATAGCAATTAACACAACTGGAATTAATTATCCTTCATTAACTTGCCCTTTCACATTTGGCGAGTTGTAATTAGAACTACCAGATTCGAAATTTATAATTCGGAAATTAGATCCCGGATTAAAATAAGTTTAATGAATGGACAGCGATACGTTTGTGTTTGGATTCCGAAAAACTTTCGGACCGGGAGCCAGATATCGGGCCGGGAAAGGGACAGTCGGAGCCTTTAAAGTTGAATGTGGAGCTTATGAGGTCCCCGGAATATTTTTGGAACCGTCCGGATCAGATGAGAAACGAAACCTTCGCGGGTGTATGTAGGCCGGGGGGAAGAGATAGTCACGTGTTTTGCCGGATCGATCCGTCTGATGACGTCATTGGGAAAGGGAAGGAAGGAAGGAATGAGAGATTATAAGCATCAACAACTGAGCATGATGCGAAATCCGGGACGTTCCAGCTGATATTTTGTATTTTGGAAGCCAAATGTAGGTAACTGGATTTTTAGTTCAACACAGTCAATTTTAAAAATTCAAGCTCGTAGAAAAAGGCAGGAAATTCTGTCTTTCTTTATTGCTCATCTTTTCGTCCTTCTCTTAATCGAGGATGACAAAAGGAAAATTTAGCCGCCTAGAGTAAAAAAGTTGTCTTAACGCACCCTTACATATTCTAGACTTAATTTTCTAAAAACAAATAGGCCTATATTATTTTTTAGCTACTGACACCACATCAGACAAAGGCAGATACAATGGCGTGCACACCATGAGAATAAATAATTTATCTTATTATTACTTATACTAAATTAAAATCCTACAATTGAAGAGACGCCACTGAACATGATTGTGCTTTAATCCAATTTCCACCAAAGAAGCCACTGATGTCACTACAATAACGAAGGTTACCATCACTAGTGTTGTAGCATGGTGAAAATGTGTTATGTCGATTAATGTATTTTGTGATCTTGCAGCTTCTATCCAGCAAATTCCACCCTTGTAGACGAAATACTAGGATCTCTGCTTTCGATTTTGATAATCCTGGGTCACTCAGTGAGTCATCCAGGTCCTCCTGAGTTGGAAAACAATGCTTCTTGCTGGAATCATCATACTCATAATCATGGTCTCTGTCGTCGATGAGTGCACCCTCCAGAAATGCAGATTCATCTATATCAACGGCAGGTGGCTCGGGAATAAGCAAATCTAACCCATGTGGAACAGGAGCACTAAGTGATGGAATATCGGGATACTGCAATCTACTTCAATGTTTACATTTCTTCGAAGATGACAAATCAACAATGCAAAAGTAGCCATTGGCATGGTGGTTCGTTTGCTCTCTCCAAATTCTGGGAATTGCAAAAAGAATGCATTTCCGAGATCCTCGTAACCATCCTTCCAAAGTTGATTTACAGGAAACACAACAGATGTATGTATGTAGCCAATGATTATGTCCTGGTTGCCAATTGGCACCCTGAAGTAAGTATTGTAAGCTATGTAATATTTGGTGTCCGGTGTTATGGTATGCTTTTGCTACTTTGGACTTATACAATAACCACAGACGTAACAGAGTGAGTCTGGTGAATTTTTGCAATTACATCCAGAAGCCATTGAAACACCTTCAGGCTTAGGAATAAGAAATCTTCACCAAAATAAGCTAGCTTCAACTTACTTTCCACATATTACACATACAAAAACAATAAAAATATTCAGAAAACAAAACGCGTTCTAAAAAATGTTTTAAAACACAGACTACGTATAAGGATGAAGAAAACCCGCAAATTAACTAAAAATGTTGTAAAACGTGTGGTTATGGTAACATCACTTTTGAAGTTGCCATTAAAAAGAAGAAATGTGATAATTTATAATTTTAAAACGAACTACTTCTTCTTTTGCTTTGCCACTTCCTATGTTATATGGGGTCGACGTTATGCTCATCTTCCGTTCCACAATCTTCTATCCAAGTCCTCTTCTCTACTCCATCCATACTCTTCCAGATCTTCCATCACTTGATCCTTCCATCTCAGCAATGGTCTTCCCCTTACCACCAGCCTATCCAATACCTTTCCCCACATATTCCTCATTTCACCGTTCCATATGCCCAAGCCATCTTAACCTATGTTCTTGTATCTTTCTTCCTATGGGTCCAACCTTGACCGTACCTCTAATTAGGTTATTCCTTATTTTATCCCTCCTTGTAACATCATTCATCCACCTCAGCATTCTCATCTCAGCCACTTTCATCTTCCTTTCATGCGCTCTTGTAATTGGCCAAGTCTCCGCCCCGTACAACATTGCAGGTCTCACTACAGTTTTATACAATTTTCCTTTCATCCTACTACTTACTTTCCTATCACAGAGCACTCCACTAATCTTTCTCCAATTTAACCACTCACATTGGATTCTGTGTTGTATCTCTGTGGTCAAAACTCCATCGCAGCCTATGAACGATCCAAGATACTTAAATTTTTGTGCTGATGGTAATCTTGCATCTTGTAGATCTATGCTGCTTCCGCTTTCTCCATTTAGTACCACATATTCTGTCTTTGTTCTGCTTATCCTCAAACCTCTAACACTTTCCCCCATTCCTCGGTTTTCCTTTCTACTTTTTCACAGGATGTTTCGCATAGTACAATGTCATCTGCAAACAGCATACTCCATGGTGCATTACTCTTTACATCTTTCACTGTAACATCCATTATCAGAACAAATAAGTAAAGACTGAGAGCTGAACCCTGGTGAAGCCAACCTGTAAAGGTTGGCTTCACCAGGAACCCTCCTCTCAAACCTACACTACTCCAAACCTGTGTCTCCACTCCTTCATACATTTCCTTTACAAGTCTTACATACTTGTTACAAACGAACTACTAGTTCTCATTTAAAGTTTGCTATTGGTGGCTCAATTGGCAAGTCTTTTACTATTGATTTAGACTGAAACATGCAAAAACAAAAAATCGTTATAACTAAGAAACCGTTAACATTTGCAAAAAATTAATTACAAATTTGTAATCAGTGTGAAATACTGAGACAGAAATAATTAAAATATCAAAAGGAACATTTTTGTTGCTACCTAGTGTTGTTGATTAATTATTAATGGTTATCGATTGGTTTTAATTATTTACCAATGGTTACCAATTAGTTTTAATTATTTGTTAATTACTATCAATTCTTTTTAATTATTTGTAAATGCCATAGAACAGTAATTGTCATTAATTATTAATATAGTTTAAAGAGAATATGATGCTGTTAATTTCTATCACGAGTATTCTGTAATTTACAAATATAAATTCCATATCTTAAATTTGCACAAGTGGCTGTTGGCGAATATGAATATGGTGTTTACGACAGGGCTGTATCTAGGGACTGACTTAGAAGGGCCCCCGCTTGGGATGCAGGGCGAGGGGGAGCGTAAAATCAGCCAACTCACGAGGAAATATCTAGAAAACATGTATATAAATAAAACTGTCAATTATTGCCCCCATAAAAAATGTTTTAAATATGAGTATATATATATATGCCATACATATGTTTTATATATGAGTTCTACGATTTGTGTGTTTATACAAATAAAAATGTATAATAAATCATAATAATACCTTTAATCCGATTAGAACAGCAAATACAATATATTGAAACAGAGAGAACGAGAGAAATAGGAAGCACACGGATATTGCGAAAATAATACCCTTTTATATCATTGTGTTATCATTGTGAAAGAGATCAGTATGACATTTTTGTATGATTTCTATGTATCACTTAGGCCTATCTGTTCATTGTTTTGCAACTGAATCACATCAAAACTTTGTCAACTCACATCGAAAAGTCATTTTCTTTACTGAAACCTTTTATTAAGAAATAATAAATTGAATATTGGATTTCCTGTATGAAAAAATTCATTATAAGGTGAAGTGCGTGATGGATTTAATGAGGGGGGTGGGGTGGAAGAGTGACGGAAAGAAAAATTCACTTTATCCATGACTAGGAGGTGCACTCTGTATAGTCCTGCCAGGAGCGAAAGATCACCCAACTGTGCTCTGTTTTCAATTGATATAATTGTTCGTTTATGAAAACGAAGTCTTTTTGTTCTATCTACATAAAAGGTGAAGAATATAGAATGTCATGTTTGGGCCATATAAAAGCGTGCTTTCCTTAGGGTAAGATCTGAAGCGATAATTCCCTTTGACAGAATTTGGTGATAAGATGGCTATTCGGTGAAGTTCGGATTCCGAAGTTATCCCCTTTTCCTGCGGGGCACATTTCGGCACTCCAGGCCGCTCGTTTTTCCTTCCTCCATCTTTTTTTCTAACCAAATCCTTGGCTATCTGTTTCTAGGTGGGGACAGTGAGAACAAACTTTTTACGTTCCCCCTCTATTAAAGTTCTCCATTGATTCCTTCATCTCTGTCATTCCATTCACTAATATACAGTATATGGTGCTATGTATATTGAATAACATGCCTCGTGCTGGCTACGCTACACAGGGCCGTGCTTACGGCTTTAGCGGCCCTGGTCAAAACAGATTTTAGCGGCCCTTAAAAATATTTCGATGTAACACAACGATAAAAAGATTTACCAGGGTTTAGCATTACAAAATAAAGTTCTTCACTGGTCAAAACACTGTAAGTAAAGATAAAGAAAAGACAATGAAGTTAAATTAAAAATCAGGAGATAAATATTAATTAATTAAATTACACGAATCATTATAATTTATTATTACCTGTCTGTCATTATAATTATAACGAATTAATGAAAAGCTAATTCAACGAACAAAGCCGCTTTTTATATACTGTTAGAACTTAAAAAGTAATTTTTCTAGTTTTGTGGGCTGCCACGAGTCTCTGCAGTGGCCATATTGCCACCACAATAAACATGGTAACGTACATAGGCTACTGATGCTAACGCATTCGACTAATAACACATGTATTTATTTTGACCACCATTTAGAAGTTGCATTATGGGAAGTATGACGTCACACGCAAAAGGTCAATTGACCAAACACTTTTGGTACTTGCATAACATTTTTTGGCGGCCCTGGGCGGCCGCCCAACTCTCACCCCCCACAAGCACGGCCCTACGCTACGCAAGCTCAATTAACAACTGATAAACTAATTATTCTACATTTGTTGTCGAGTGAGATTTCCAATAACATTCAACTAATTTTACAGATTGAAACGACTAATAATAATTCCCCTGAGATAGGGTAATCGTGGCAGATAACATTGATAGCACAACCGATCAAACCTGCCTTATTGATGGAGTGTACTTACTCACTGTAATCCAAGGATTATTTATTCCAATTTATTTAATCCAAGATTATTGGATTATTTAATCCAAGGATTATTAAGAAGATTGGATCCATCGGAGAAATTTAAGTTTGCTGCCTTATGATGGACTAGTGATGACGCATTCTTCTGTTGTGCCGTTAACTTGAGTTCAACACTAGATGGCGTCTTAGAACGCTTCCGGGTTTGTTTGGTTTTTTTTCCCAAAGTAGTCCGGGCTTTTGTTCCCTTGGCCACAGAGATTCGGATTCGTGGGAACACTGTTGGTTCCGGCGTAGCACGGCTGTTTTTGTCCTTGCGCCATAAGGCTCAAACAAACATTGATGGAATGTACATTGCAAGACTGTGGACACCATAGACATAGTGATATCCTGCAACATGCTGGCAACAACATACCCAACAAAAATAAGTAAGTACAAAGACGTCTCTCTCTCTCTTGCCCTGCGGTGGCGCAGTGTGGTAACGCGTTCTCCTATTGCGCGGCTAATCCGGGTTCGACTCCCAGCAGTGCAAAAAGAACGCTTACTCAGAGATCTCATAAAGATCGCACTGCTCACTGTAGTCCGGGGTTTGGTTCCCTAGGCCTTAAGAGGTTCGGATTCCTCGGAAAACAGTAGGTCCCGGCGCAGCATGACCACTGTAGTCTTTGAGCCGTAAAACCAAAAAGCAACCAACCTCTCTCTCTCTCCCTCTCCCCCCTTCTCTTTTTTTCAGTTACGAAATCAAAGACTCTTAGCATATGGAAAGGGTTGATATCATAATTGAATCGGTCATTTTGAAAAGGGGTTATTTTACATCGTTTTCGTATGGAGTTGACCCCTTTTCAAAATGGCCGATTCAATTATAGTCCAATCAGTTTTAATGTCAAGTATGCTACTCGTAAACTTAGGAATACTTGACATAATCCACACACTTAAGCAGAATTACAAATGGCGTTTAAACACGCTGCTGGCTATTGAAAGACGCAACACCAAGAATGATACGTTAGGCTTGTGTTCCAAGCATTAAACGTATAACATAAATCATAAATATACAATAGAACAGCGGTTCTTCAACTGTGGTCCGCGAACCCCTGGGGGTCTGCGAGACCCTCTCAATGTTCCACAAAAATTCAGAAAAATACTAAAACAAGAGCATCTACTCTTTGATGCTAAGAATAAATCGTTATGTGAGAAAGAAAAAGTCCTTCCTTAAATGGTGGAAAGCGGTAATGAAACACTAGAAATAAATAAATATATATGATGAATATTTCAAGCTTTAAACTTTGAATTAATTCGTAAAGGTCATCGAAGGCGAGTGACCTGTGAAGTGGGGTCTGACGTTCAGGAAAGTCAAAGAACCCCTGCAATAGATAATAAATCGCGTATTAATATAGACTTGCAAGATGAATAGAGCATGGAAAACATGGAAATGATTTACATTCCACAAGTTGTATTTAAAATAACTGAGAAGATAACAAATTAACACAGTTGAAATGGTAAATTTAAACGTTTACAGCTGTTTCAGTAGCCCGGGACTGTTACCACCAAAACAGCAACTGATGCAACACAACGTGTGATGGATGCCCAAAAGTGTTACCAAATGACTGTTACAGAGATTGGCATTACTCCGGGACTGCTGATTACAAACTGAGAGGCTTTGAAGCGCAATACAGCTGACATAAAAATAATTGAACATAAAAATACAGTCGTATCTCCATTCTGTATCGAACTTCTCGAAGTTTAGGTGAAGCCCTGAGTCGAAGCTTCCGCATAATCATCACATATGAAAAAACATTTCTATGTAACGTTGTTTCCATATAACGTATTTTCTACATATATCGATTTTTTTAATAGAACCATCGGCTTCGATATGTGAAAGCCCGACTATATTTCGATGACTAACATTAATTTTCTGACGTCAGCAGAGTTATGGATAAGGAATATGAAAACAAAATTATAGAAAATCAAAATATTGGTAAGAGTGTGCAAAAGTAACCCTAATTATGATCGTAATACAGTCTTAACGAATGGACCAAGGGTTCCTTATGTTGACAGACAGACAGACAGACAGACAGGCAGGTAGGTAGGCAGTCAGACAGTGTTTGTTTATAATATATTTTTCGTACTGCAAATAGTTGGCAATTTAAAAGTTAATGGAAAAAGTGTCCCAAATTTATGTACCAGCCCCCCCACCCCCGAAAAAGTCGAATTCATTTTCCCTTGATGGTTAGGGCACTGCAAATCATTACAATAAACCTAAGAAACTACTTACAGAAACTGAACGTCGCAGTTGCACCAGCAGATTTTCAAGAGATAGGTGGAGAGTTCTCAAATCTCCTTATATAACTTAATCTGAACCAGTAAGTTCTGAAAGATAAGGACTAAAGTATTGTGAACTTTTTAAACAAAGCTATATTTGCGTACAAACGAAAAATTTAATCAAACAATGCGCAAAAATGCGAAATGTTTGGCGCAGTATAGCCCAGATGCTCTTGCGCCATAAAAAAGCCAAACAAACAAACAAACAAAACAATGCGCATTTCGACCAGGCTTTGCTGGTCCTCTTCAGGAAGTTGTAAACGAAGTCGTGTTGCCACTTCTTGGAAGAGCTGTTACCTGGCCGTTGTTTTAAGTATTGGTTGTTTGAAGGCTATAGCACTCCACGGCAACATGTATGAGAAAGTCTTATGATAGAAATATAAACTTTAGCCGAAGGCTCTTTGATTTTAAGGCCACAGTCTTCGGCCTGCCCAAACAACAGGGAAATTCGGCATTGGAAAAATGCCTCAAAAATGGCGTTAACCTAAAACAAATTTAAAACCAAACACAAAAGTGTTCATGATTGCTAAACAAAACCAGAAAAACGCAGAAAACTACCAGAAACATATCCTAAATAAAGCTTAAAGAACACAAACATAAACGACGTGACCTTTCACAACAAACAAGACAATGCAGTTTATAATACTAGGTCATAAAATAATCACGCAAACAGAGATTACGAACACAAATATAATGTGGTGAAAGCAAAGGTATGTGGAAACCGTAAGGACAAGCTTAATCACGAGGAACCGCCATTATCACAAGTAGAAAGAAGCCACAGAAGCTATACTGAGAAATGGGGCACATGATCTCTACTTAGATAAGGCAATCACAATAGATAAGGCGCTACGGTATAAAGACCAGACGTAGATACTTGAAAAATTATTGGGGATTTAGAATTTTTTTAATCGAATGACCGGCGCATTTTTCAAAGGATTTAAGTGTAATTTAAATTTCATTATCAGATCACCTAGTACAATAAGACACCTGAAATATGAAAATGAAGCAACTTATAATTAATTATAGAAA
>QLNU02010893.1:7021-28163 GCA_006491805.2 Dysdera silvatica
ATATGTTACTTGCTTACATGTTGTAAACAATTGAATGAACAGAAATTATATGTACGTGTATATACAAAAAAATTATAATTATAGTTGCAAAAAATGCACGTTACTTTTACAATACAATAATTTTATTCAGGTATAAACATAAATCTGTTTACAAAGTTTATTACGAATTGTCTGCCTGGGCAAAAATGGGAAAAGACCAAGGGGTCTGACAGAGCCCATGCTGTCTGTAAGGAGATGATATTGGGGGAAAAAAAAACCCTGTATGAGAAATTGCTGCATAGGTCTACGTGTTGTAAACAATTGAACAAACAGAAATTATATCACTTAGTAAGTTTCTTCAGCTTGTTTCTTTTTATCTCATGTTGTAAAAGTTCCGTAAGCTCATTGCACAATATGGGTTCAATATTCCATGTTCATCCAGTAACAGTTGATAATTCGGAAGGAGTAAGAACACGTATGACATTGTCATATGGCATCCAGACAGTACCTGCTTTAGATTTTTGAAATAATGTCGATGGTCCCACTGGATGGAAGAAATGGACATTGCATTCCTTCTCTGATTGCTGTACCTCAATAACTTGCGTAAGCCACCAGTGAGAATCATAAATGCATGCAATGTAATCCCTTTAAGTTCAAGTGAAAGATCTGTTATAAATTTGGTGATGTTTATTTCTTCAAAATCTTGTGAATTGGATGTGATAAAACACTTTATTCTCTTGCAGTCTATAAGTACAAATCAATGTTTGGATGCTGTATGACAATACATGTTCTTACTCCTTCAGAATTGTCAGCTGCTTGGACAAATATGGAATATTGAACTCAGATTCCGCAATGAGCTTACGGAACTATTACAATGCAAGATAAAAAAGAAACAAGCTGACAAAACTTGATAAGTGATATAATTTTTGTTTGTTTAACTGTTTACAACATGTAGGCCTAAGCAGCAAGTAACATGCATTTCTTGTAACTATAATGATAATTTTTTGTATGTACACGCACATATAATTTCTGTTTGTTCAATTGTTTACAACATGTAAGCAGCAAGTAATATAATGCATTTTTTGTAACTATAAAGCTAATTTCCTTGTATATACTTATTACATTACATGCTTTTCTGATATGTATATATATTAATAGTTTGCTTTCACATGTTTCTTTATTTTTACGGTATGCATATTTCATTTGCTATTTAAAGATGATTAAAAGTTATCGTCCATGCAGATGGAAATATACTGGTTTTATTCACCACTTTGAACTAAAATATTTTTGTTACTATGCAAAACGAAGTGAAGAAATTTTATTATGTTGTTTCTACCTAACAGAAGCCTCAGTAATATGAATTTCAGACTTTTACTGTGAACCCCAATGGAGACACAGCTTTTAAAAAATCGGAAATTTTGGAAAATCCTCATTTTCAACAGGGAAAAACTGTTGGAAGACTTTAAAACACTCCAGTTTTCCCCCTTCATGTAAAATCTACTGTTACTATAGTACTTGCAAAAGAAATTTGGTTTGAGTGTATTGTCCCTTTCCCAGTTAAAAACAGGCTCGGAAAATGCAAATTTCAACAGTACATTTTGACTATCATTATTAAATTTGCAAAAATATACCAAATAATGAAACAAAGTTGAACCAAAATTATCAGCACTTTATTTAGAGCAAAGAGGTTTTTAAATGTTTTAATTTTCTCAAATAGAAGAAAAGTTATACCATTTTCCGCACATGCCTGTAATCACAAAAATGTACACGCTTCAAGCGCCATCTGGTGACCTCTCCGCCACATGGTAAGGAAATTTTATTTTCTAAAATTGGTTTTGAACTCTCTAAACATGCATTTATACATGTGCAAGATATAAAAAAATATTAAAAATGGTGCAACAACGAATTTAAAAAAAAAATTATTGAGTAGCATGGAATGATCCTGTACCTTTATCATTATTGGGTATTTTAGAAATACAAACATAATGTGAAATCAGTATGGCATATGCAGCATGTTCACATTCATATACACTTCATTTTGTTTATGTAGTCTATGTCTGTCGAAATCTGTCTTGCATTTATGACAATCTGGCTGTAACGATGTTTTACCAGGTCTTGACAAATATAGAATGTATTAGGTTTAACCTTGTCTATAACAAAATAAACTATCTCTAACATTATTTCCTCCCTGTTGTTAGACAGATTTCACTGTATTATGTAGACTGAAGCTTTTTTTTTTATTGATATCATTTATGTTGTGTAATTTTATACTTTTTTAAAGGCTACTACAGTTTCCTGAAACATTAGATGATTATGAATATACTGAGACGATAGAAGAGGATGAGCCAAAACCTGGATGCAGTTGTAAGAACAGTACTTTATTAATGTGAAAAAGGAAATATATAGGAGTACTATACCTTTATAACCATGGGTGCCACTCTTCCATCCTGAGAACAGAAATCCATCTTTCGAAGCTGTGAAAAACCTGTCTAGATAGTTGGATTTTTTGTTTTTTACAGGTTTCCTTTTTTGTATCCTTGTGTACCTCAAATTTCAGTCTTGGTGTGAACACAGTAGTGGCACCCATGTCCACAACCTAAATCATTCCTAGATCACTTACTAAAGGCAGGTCCCATAATGTGAATATATTAATAATAATTAATATGTTAATAATGAACGTTTTTATTTAAGAAGTAGGTGGCACTGACATGTGCAAGGAGGTTGATTATGGTTATGCCCCTATTGCGATGAAATTGTGTCTAGTATACATGTCAATACAATGGAGTTGTAGCTTTATAACGCCTTCCCCATTGTAAGCCTGTAACCCTCCCCTTATGAACTTTCTGGGTATGCCTATGGCAGGTGGATGGTGTGCAAAATGGTGGTCATACAAGCATGTGCGTAGGCAGAAAGTTCATAAGGGGGGGTTATAGGCTTAATGGGAGGGGTTACAGAGCTACAACTCATATATTCCTATGTTAAATATACAAAATTTCATTACGATGGGGGTTACAACCTCCAAAACCGCCCCCTGGCTCCGCCTATCCGGACAAGGGCATTCTATATCTGTAAAATGTCTTTTATTCGTCATCCCCCACTTTACTATTTGCATTGTATTACAACACTTTTTTCCTTTTCTGTTGAGAAAAATTTCTTCCTGCTAGCTATTTTATGCTTTATGCAGGTTTTTCTCTATGACGGGACTAAGTAATGCTTTCTGTTCCCGCTTTAGACAGTTTCCATTTCAGCTAATATTAACTACCATTGACCTTTGACTGGACCATAAAAAAATTCCGTTTTGAGCAAATTCAAGTTTCCGCCTTAAAAATTTCCCCCATAAAAATTCACGAAAATTCGCTCCGGGTGGCTTTGCCTGTTGACCATTATTTGGCAATTGTGTTATTCCTGTGAAGGGTAATAATATCTTATAAATAACAACTATAAGGCTGTTTGTTAAGGTATTATTACCCTCCGCAGGGATAACACAATTGCCAAATATGGTCAACACAAGAAAGCCTCCGGGGCGAGATTTTTGTGAGTTTTCGTGGGGGAATTTATTATACAATAATTTTTGCCACCCACGTATTAATTACAGCTCAAACTAGAGCTTATTGATTTTGGAGAAAAAGAAAACATCTTTACATACGGAGAAAGAGAGCGTTGTTTCCTGTCCTCATTCGTCTAGCGGTCCAAGACACTCCGGGCTAAACGGAGGGACCCTGGTTCGAATCCAGGATGGGGAAAGCGTCTCTTTTTCTCCAAAATTACACAAGCTCTAGTTTGAGCTGTAATTGAAACGTGGGTGGCAAAAATTATTGTATAATATAAGGTTTTTCTTCAACAAATATCAGGTACCAGTGAAATGAGATACACCCTACACATATTGCAATATTCTACTAATGGTTGTTAACTTTATATCTATAATATATATATATATACATATACAGGGTGTCCCTGAATTCATGGCCAAAACGTTAAGGGATTGTAGGGGATATCAAATAAACCATATTGGCCGAAATCCTCACGTCTGTCTGCAAAGGACTCGATTTGGCTGCAGAGTGACACTATTGTTTACATCCACATCGTTACTACGTTGGCAATTACACGCACAAAAAAAATTTTTTTTGACACATGATTTAAGTGACTGCCTTAATAATGCAGCAGAAACAAAAAAAATCAGAAATTCCCTTTCCTTGTCCTGAGTAGTGTTGCAATTTAGTCATCAAAAGGTATGGAAAACGATTGTTTTACCATACTGGAGGCAATTAGGATTTGCTGGGAAGTGTTAAGCATGTGTAATAGGTGAAAGAGATCAAAAGAAACAACTTTGGTCCAGTGAACCAATGTCCGAAAATGAGCCATTCCAGAAATATAGGGATGCTATTATTTGCATTCACATTAGTTAATCATGTAAAAAAATTTGGAAAATTTGCAGTTCCTGCCTAGAATCATATTGAAAAAGGTCCCACCACTTACTATGGTCCAAAACAACTTCCCATGGTCAAATTAATGCAATTTGAGAATTTATGTCCCAAACATAAGAGGGTGCTAACATGGCTTAACATGGAAATTTTTACAAACCGAAACACCGTCCTTTATTTTCTTCAGTACATTTCAAGCCCTGGATAATAGTATATACAGTATTCAACAATACTACAATGTATCCGTAAGGGAATTACACTCTAAGAAACGCAGCAGTGTCGATGAGGGGCACAGACAACGTGACGGGTTTAAAGTGGTGGTTCAACCACATCGCAGTATTTACGATCGTGCACAAGATTGAACAGTTTACAAATGCAGAAAAACCAGATATGCACCTGATGACGTAGCTGAATGCAATGGTAAACAGGCGCAAAGGTTGTACCGTGAGTGATATCCTATGCCTCGTGTGCTCGATCATAAAATGTTTGTGACACTGCACCGTCAGCTTTGCGACCCAGGCACCTTCCACTTCATCTGACGGGATGCCAGACGATTAAGGATTGTTAGAACGCCACCTATGAGGGATAACATTTTGCGTAAGGTGACGGAGAACCCAGGCACAAGCATGCAATCGGTCGCTCAGAGCCTGAATGTGTAGCGGAATAGTGCCTGGCGAGTACTGTGTGAAGAAAAATTACACCCTTATCATTTGGAGTTAGTGCAGGCATTAACGATTATTGATTATCCCTTTGCTTGGATTTCGTGCAGTAGTTTGTGCAGCAAAGTGCCATAAACGTTGATTTCCCCGCTCAAGTTCTCTTTGCGGATGAATCAACATGCTCACGTGAAGGTATGGTGAATGTGAATAATGTGCATTCGTGGGTGTCCCAGAACACACATGGTACACGTTCAAAGTCAAAGCAGTAACGATTCAGCATTGTGTGGGCGGGGTCGTGCATGACTACTTAATTGGGTCTTACCTATTGCCGGACCACCTTGATGGGCAAACCTATCATATTTTTCTACCACAAGTTTACCTGAATTGCTGGAGGAGGATCCTCTCGCCTTCCGTGCCCATATGTGGTTCCAGCACAATGGGGCATCTGCCCATTTTAGTAGAGACACGCGTCACCATCTGAATGCCACATTTGGGAACAGGTGGATTGGGCATAGGGGGCCCTACCCCATGGCCTCCCAGATCACCTGATCTTTCTGTGGGGATATTTGAAAAGTATCATGTACGAAACGCCTGTGCTGTCCGTGGAGTATCTGGTAACTCGACTAACCTCTGCAGCTGGCGATGTGTGTGATCAGCCCGGTGTTTACAAGGAATTACGACAATAGTTACTCCACGGTTGTGCAGACTGTGTCAATGTTAGTGGATGCACATTTGAGCACTTGTTGTAATTATGCACAATAAATATCACTCTGGAAACCACTCTGTCTGTCCTTCATATATGACTCTTCACTTCATTTCTAAGCGCGTAATTTTTTTATGGATACGAAGCATTGTTGAATGCTGTATGTACTACTATCCAGGGCTTAAAATGTACTGCAGAAAACTGGAACGGTGTTCTGGTTTGTGAAAATTTTCATTTTAAGCCCTGCTAGCACCCTCTCACTCTCACATTTGGGCTATAAATTCCCCAACTGCATAAATTTGGCCATGGGAAGTTGTTTTGGACTATAGTAAGTAGTGAAACCTTTTCCAATATGGTTTTAGGCTAAAACGGCAAATTTTCCAAATTTTGTTATATGATTAACAAATGTGGATGCAAATAATAACATCTCTGTAATTCCAGAACGGCTCGTTTTCGGACATTGGTTCACTCTGCCAAAGTTGTTTCTTTTGATCTCTTTCATTTATTACACATGCTTAACGATTCCCAACTGCCTGCAGTATGGTAGACCAATGGTTTTCCATATCTTTGATGACACTACTCAGGGCAAGGGAAAGGAATTTCCGATGTTTTTTTTGCCTCTGCTGCATTATTAGGTCAATCATGTAAACCATGTGTAAAAAAAAAGTTGTTGTGCATGTAATTGCCTAGATAGGAACGATGTAGATGTAAATAATAATTTCACTCTGCAGCCAAATCGGGTCCTTCGCGGACATGGAGATTTCTGCCAATATGGTTTATTTGATGTCCCCTACAACCCCTTAACGTGTTGGCCATGAATTTAGAGACATCCTCTGTGTGTGTGTGTGTGTGTGTGTGTGTGTGTGTATATATATTAACAACCATTAGCAAGATTAGATTATTGCAATATATGTAGGGTTTATCTCATTTCACTATTTTACTGGTACCTGATACTTGTTGAAGAAAAGCCTTATATTTTTTATTTATAAGATATTATTACCCTTCTCAGGGATAACACAATTGCCAAATAATGGTCAACACACAAAGCCACCAGGGCGAGATTTTGTGAGTTTTTATGGGAGAAATTTATTTTTTTACTTGATTTTCAACACCCACATAGAAATAAACTTAAACTAGAGCTGTTTTTTGTTTAGGAGAAAAAGAGATGCTGTCCTCATCCTGGATTCGAACCAGGGTCCCTCCGTTTAGCCCGGAGTGTCTTGACCTACTAGACGAACGAGGACAAGAACAAACGCTTTTTTCTCCATATATTAAGTTGTAAGATATTATTACTCTTCACAGGGATAACACAATTGCCAAATAATGGTCAACACACAAAGCCATCAGGCAAGTTTTCGGTGGGGAATTTTTTTTTACTTAATTTTCGACACCCAAGTAGAAAGAAGCTCAAACTAGAGCTATTTTTGTTTAGAAGAAAAAAAGACACCGTCCTCATCCTGGATTTAAACCAGAGTCCCTCTGTTTATCCCAGGGTGTCTTGACCTACTAGACAAACGTGGACAAGAACAGCTGTTTTCTCCATATATAAAGATGTAAGATGATATTACCCTTCACAGGGATAACATAATTGTCATATAACGATCAACACACAAAGCCATCGGGGCGAGATTTTGTGAGTTTTCGTGGTTACCACGAAAACTTAGATCATTAGACGTTCAAAGATCTAATAATGGACATAGAGAACCTGTTGAGGAGAGACAGACTAGAGGGATGGTTGTTTTGCCATATGTGGAGAGGGCTTCTGAGGATATTGCGCATATTCTGAGGAAAGCTGACATCAAGACTTACTATAAACCTACATCGACTTTACGTGACCTGTTAGCAAAAATTAAAGACCGAATTCCAATGGATGAATTGACTGGAACAATTTACCAGATACCCTGCAAAGGCTGCGAAAAAGTGTACACTGGCGAGACGGGAAGAACTGTTTGTACACTTAAAAATGAAGATCATCATGCTGTGGAAAAAGGTGAGATGACTAATCTTTTGGCAGAACATGCCTGGGAGAGAGGTCATGTTCCTGATTGGAAAGGTACAAAAGTTCATAAAAATGTAATTTCTCGCTACTGTAGACTTTTTCTGGAGTCTTGGGAGACTTTTCGAATGCGAAGTAAGGCGATGAACATCGCAAAATCGATGCCTGAACCTTACCGCATTTTTGCTAGGAGATGGGGGAAAACCAGTTTCAGACAGGGGGAATTACCGAGTGCGGGACAGTTCTTAGAAAATCCAGATTCAGGCAGGGGGAAAAACCTCCGAGTGGGAGATAGCTTTGGGGAAAAGTAAAGTTGGGGTATAAATACCGAACGCCTACACTTCCTTGACACTTTCGCTTGATGAAGGGAACAGTAGTTCTCGAAACGTTGCGAATATTTTTGCAGATGGTAAATATCTTTTACCTTCTTCATTTGTATTTCGTATATTCCGACCAGTGTCAAATTTTACTAGTTAATCGAATAGGGTATGACTGAAAGTTCAGTTCATGACTGGCAGCAACCTGTAAATAAGAAACACTCATTTTTTAGGTTTTGAATATTCCAATACAGCAGTTGCCTGTATCATGAGTATTCATACTTACAAGTGTGTGTATAGAGATAACTGTCTGGCCTTGTTTTTTCAGTGGCAATGATACAGCTCCTCGAGGTATAAAATGACCAGTAAAGTTGACTTTCATCTCTTACCCACCTTTGACTGATCAGTCACGGTATGGGCAAAATCGTTCCAAGAAAACTTTTAGACCGACAATAGCACTCTATCTCCATTTCTCAATACCTAAATATATGGTTGCTACACTCAATAAAAAATGTAACGTATATGTAATAATGATTGCACCCAGTGCAAATCATGGTTTACATTCACCTAAATGTATCTACATGATGTAGACAACTATATCCTTTGTGTATGCTGTCATCATTCTCTGAGAAATATTTGTTTTGTTGTGCTAAATGCCAGTGTTCATCTCCAATTAGCAGCATTCTTTATTTTCATCACTCAAAAGCAATTACCATCTGATAATAGAGTCATATATAACAAACAGTTATTTTGACACTGGCGTAAGGTTTAAAAACACGACGTTTCGGGAGCCAACTGCTCCCTTTGTCAAGTGAAGGCAGAATGCCCTCACTTGACATTCTGCCTTCACTTGACAAAGGGAGCAGTTGGCTCCCGAAACGTCGTGTTTTTAAACCTTACGCCAGTGTCGAAATAACTGTTTGTTATGGAATCTCCTGGTGAAACTCTGTATTGTTTCGTTAGAGTCATATATGTTGCGGGCAGTTTTTCTACACAACCACTAATTCATCTGCAAATACAACCTGAAAGACTGATCACCTTGCAGATATAGGGCAATATTTTTCTAATTGGAAATTTTTTAGTAGAGGGCCGTATGAGAAGTTAACTTGTATTTTTATACATATACCACCCCTTGTAAAATAACCATATCAACATCCTTACATAATTTGAGCACTTTTTTCCTCTTAAGTGTTTTCTGCAACTAACAGTTAAAAAGATAATTGCGGTGATATCTGCTCTATATCATTTTATATAGACTTTGATGGGAGTAAAATAAAGCAGAACATACTTCGTGGAAGCATCTACTTGTTCTTTGAATAGGGTGATCCTGTAAATCTTAGTATTTGTATGTAAAGCGAATAATTTCTACTAGTTGTTTGCATTTTTTTGTGTTTATGCATGTATGAAACACTTTATTTGGTCTGTTATTACAGATCGTATTAAAATTTCACTTCAATATCACATTTTTTGTTTGTTTTAATATATGGAAAGCACTGCTTTTTTATATTTTGTGTTTAGTACGTATTTTATCTTTTTGTTCTGGCGGTAGATTTTTCTGATATTCGGGGGGATCTGACTGCTAAAGTTCCTGTGGATGCAGCTTCATCGACCGTTGGTGTCATTGACAAATTTCCTCCAATCGAAACTTCTGACACTGTCGTTGCTAAAAGTATTCGATGTGAAGAGTGAGTTCTAATCTTTGCAAATAACAGTAGTTTTGTGTATATGTAAATATAAAGGGTTTATAGTTTTATATATACAGTGGGACCTCCATATATATTGAACTCAACAGTTCCATAGCACTTACATTATTTGTATCTTAAAATTGTATTGTATTCCCATGTTATTAGGGAAGTTGTTGATGTGACCACTCGATTTTCTGTTTTAGTCGTTAAAAATTTCGTTATATAGAAATTTGTTTTGTTATATAGAAACACTTTCATATACAGTGACGATGAGGATTTACTAAAACTAAGTTGTATAGGCCATTTCACTATACAGAAGTTCGTTATATGGAGATTCTATTGTATATTGAACTCAACAGTTCCATCAAACCCTTAGAAATATAGAAACTTTCATATATAGAAACCACGGTGCATTCTAGGCTTATTTTGTGGGGCAGAGTGTCCTTCCTGCTCTTTTATGAATATATGTGATGCCCTGTCTACCCTCTCAAAACAAATTTGCACCGTGACATGCCATTCTGTAATTAACGTTTTCGCCTTACTGGAAATCTGTCGTTTTTTCCAGAGAAACACCCTCAAAAATATACTTCGGCTCTCAACGTCGGCTTCCCCCTGTCCCCCCCTCCATAAAAAGGCCTCTAAGAATGTTAAATATCTAATTAGTTGAGGAAGTCAGAAAATACTGCCCGTTGCAGCAAAAAATTTTGTTATTGCATCGCCTAGTTGTTGTATCTTGTGATCAGGCAAAAGAACGAGATGCTGAGAGATTTACATGCAGTTTAGTTTTAGTGGTATTTGAAGTGGTTTTGGTTTATGTTCTGTTTGATGTTTCTTAGTTTTAGTTCAAATTATCAGAAGCATTCATAATTTGAGCGTCGATGGATGGATATTAATGTGCGAGCTATCGTTTACCAATGGCTGATGTGCAAACTGTAGTATTACAAATTCCAGTGGAACCTGGTAAAGTGAACACCTTGGTAAATTGACCAGCTGGATAAGGTGACTACTTTTTACAAGAGAAAACTGGTATGGACTTAGTCATGCCCTTTCCAAAGTATCATGTATAGTGACCACTTGTCTATGGTGACCAGTGCAGTTCAGTGCAAAAGGTGGTCATTTTAGGCAGGTTCTACTGTACTGCAATAAATTAGTCCACTATGATTTAATTCTTGAATGTTAAACAAAATACTGAATGATAAGAATAAAATTCTATTGTTCTCTCTCTATATATATATAAACCAGGGGTAGGGAGAACCTTTTCATGTTGGAAGGATGCATTAAATTAGCTACAATCAGGGCCAGCACGAGGTATTATGCTGCTCGGGCAGACAGTGTTTTGCCATCCCAAAATGTCATATGTTATGGTAATCCTATTTTGCTTCTCTTAAAATTCTGCCACTTATGGTGAATGCCTGGTTTGTCTCCCGTCGTGGTGCCAGCTATAATCTATATAATACAAACTGACCACATGCTATGATAAAAGACCTGTTCCACTAAGTAGTTCGAGAGAGTTGAAGCTATAAGTAGAAGAGGGGGGGAGGGAGTGAACTACGATGTTCAGTTCACAATTGAATTATTTGTTCATTCGCTTCTTTGCTTTCACACTTACTAGTGAAAATAAAAAAATTAAAACACGAGAAAGAGTGGCAGTTACAAGAAGAGTGTAGCAAATGTCGAAAACTTTTTTTTCTCTTCATCACAAGTTACATTTTTAATAATCCTCCCCCCTCCCTCCCATCAAGCATTTTATATTGAATTTGCATCAATCTATCCAATTATGGGCTCCAATACCCCACAAGTATGTTCTTTCACCACGTTTTTCGCCGAAGATTATAGGCTATCCGAGACTAGATCCACCTGGGCTGTCAGGAATGTACAACCTGCTCTCTTCAACCTTAATCTGTACCATCCTGTTTCTCTGGTTATCTGTCTTCTTTTAAGAGCAGAAAAAAATATACAGAAATAGCTAGGGGAGAATAACTCCAGAAATATACAGTGAGATATTTTCTAGCTCACTGTAGAATAGGCCCACTCACTAACCTTGGCTACCTCTTCTCGTCTGTCCTATTTGGCAGATGAGAAGAGCACTTCGTTTTGGGATCAAGGAGCATCAGAACTATGATGATCGTCTTCAAGAATTCCGTAAATCATCCATAGCATTGTTGGAACAAGGGCCACAGCTTTGTCTTCTTAGACACCAAGTTATTAGAACGAGTTCACAGTCTGTCTGACGAATTTTTTGAAGTGGTGCACATTTATCAAATGGGAAAATATGCTGTGAACGATCTGAGTGATAATGTATTTCTCTGTGATCAATACAAGAAATTGTTCTCACAAATTAACCCGTAATTTTGTTTGTATAGTTTATTTCAGTTTTATATTTTCAAACCCCCTCCCACCGCCTTTTTATATTAACTTCCTTTTTTCGTGATTCCCATGCTATTACAAGAGATGATTCCACAGAATGCTTCATTTATTTTGCAATTAAAGCCATCGCCATTGATTTGCGTTCTAATTTTTAATCCTTAACTTCCTACAGTTCGTTTTACTGTATGACATCGTTTGACTAGAATGTTAACCAAGGCATTAGTTGTATCATTGTGATGAAAATAGCCACATGCTATTGAAACAGCTGTCAATGTTTTAAAATTAAACTGCAACAATTTGTGTTTTTATGTTATCAGTGATTTTAATTTTGTGCCGAACTGCTTCAAATGCCTATGCCTGCTCCAATCTGCTCCCAGGTATGCGTTTTTTGCTGAAATTGCACCGGTCCTGCACCTATCACCATTTTTTTACTCATTTATGTCAAACCAACAAAATGTTTCAAAAATTCAGTAGATTCAGATAATTATTCAGGAAATTTCAGTAGATTCAGATAATTATTCAGGAAATTTCAGTAGATTCGGCAATTTTTTTTACAAAATTCAGTAGATTCTGAAAAAAAATTTTAGTAGGTTAGGTAATTTTTTTCTAAAAAATTTAATAGCTTCAGTTATTTTGTAAAAATTTTAGTAGATCTGGCAGTTTTTTGTGCAGAAGGCATTTCTTTGTTCCATCACATGTTCAGTCTTTTTTTAATTCTGCAACAGCACTTCAATTGCCATTGTAAATTCAATTCTTGTTGCTCGTGAGTAGACAAGTTAGAAAACCAGAACTACGTTGATTTTGGGATTTCTCTATGGTTTCAGGCACAAGAAAATAAAGTGGATTTAGCAACAGTGATTTAATAATTTCTCAAAATTGCCACATACTTTTCACTATTATCGGGATGTGCAGTCATCAGGAAAATCGAGAAACGTACTTGAATTTTTTGTGCCTTGGTGGGGAGGGAAGTCGGGGAAATATGCTTGAAATTCGTGTTTAATATTTAATTTTACGGTCTGTGTCTGGAAATTTATCTCCTCTTCGTTTGGTTTCCCAAATCGAATTAAATGAAAACATATTGAATAACACAGGTCTGCGATGAAATTTCTTTTACTTCAAAATGAAGGGTGTTTCTTATGTGTTTTTGAATGCTGATTTCAGGAAAAATACACAAATTCTATCACACAGTTTCGACACAAATCGAAAATTTGTTTGGTTGCCTACCTACTAGACACGCCACAATGAAAATGTGTCAAAGTAATATTTTTGCTTAGAAAAGAGGTATTTTATCTCACCAATAATAAATTGAAACGTAAAAAGTAGAAAAATGTTATCAAAAATATAGATATTACAAATCGAAGAACGTTTAAAAAAATAATTCAAGGTAATAAACTCCAAGTAATTTGATGGTTTTCGATCCATAATGGATCGAAAAGGAACGCAAGGCTTGAGACAAAAGATTGGAGGCTCTTCATTGACTCATCAGAAAAAGGTCTGAAAGCTTTATTCCCTGAAATTCCCTTTATTCTTTATGCCGATGTGGAATCCGACCCCCTCCCCCCCCACAGCTAACGTGCAAATCATAGAATAATGAGTCTTTGTAAATTTACACGACTGAGGGGGAAAGCATTGTATGCTACATATATGTCCCAAGAGCTGTGAACTTCGGGTGAAAATTTCACAGGACAAGCCCTGTCCCACCATCATCAAAAAGTTAATATTTATGTATTTTATTTATATTGATAAAGAAACATTTATTGCACCACTTTATTTCAGCTGTAATAAAGGTCTATGGCCTTATTCTATTTTACGGTATTTCGTTATTCCTGTTTATGAAAATACTATAACTGATTGTTTTTTCTAAAAGCATGTACACTTATGATATTTATCTAACCTCTGAAATATAAAAAAAAAGTTATACAAATTTATTTAATTGCCTAAAATTATGTTGGGATCCAGGTCTATACACAAATAAACTCTGAGTATTAGGATTGAAAAAAATCTAGCATTCAATGAAGGCTACTCCAAAACCTTGTGTACCTGCTTGCAAATTTTATCTGCTCCCACTGCTGCTCCAAAACCTTATTGGGCAGTTAACATCCCAATGTTATTTAAAGGTTTAAGATGTTTTGCAAGTTTTTTCAGACGTTTCAATCACTCATTAAAAAATTATGTTTCTAAAATTGATTAAAAGAACAAAATGGTATATTTCACAGAAATGTTCTTTAATTTAACTAGATTTTTTTTACACCCTGGTTTTATGATAGCCGTACGGCTGATGATTGGCTGAATATTAAAGCAGTATACGGCCTAACTGAATATTCGGCATATTGGTTGTATACCAACCGAACATTCATCACATCTCTAATGCTAAATAGGAGCATAACTATTGGGTGGCAAAACAGTATGTTTAAAAGAATTTGATTTGCTACGAATTTAAATTTTATTTTGTTTTGCTGCTCTCAAAGCTTCTCCAAATTGCTTCTTCAGCCATTCTGTCTCTACTCTTATTACCTCCCTGTTTATATCATCTTTTTAAAGCTAACTACTTAACCACTCTTAAGGAATTGCTTTTTATTCTTGACTCTTCTTGTGTCATAATTATTAATTCTGAGATTGTTTAATTATATAATACATCCTGTTATTTTTAAACTAATATTGTAAGTATGAAGTCAGTTGTACAGATTATCTCTGATTCATTCTATTCCCATATGCTGATGTCCTTAATTTTCTTTATTTGTGGTCCTTAAGTTCTTAAATTTCATGTGAGGAAATGTGAATGAATCCTGTATTGGGTATTTTTGGAATGGTAATAGAAAGGTTAAATGAAATTAACGAAATTTTATTGCAGTATCATGTAGTGAGTGTAAATGCGACTTTCATTTCTATATACGTTTCTATATTGTGCAAGGAAGTGTTTGTATTCTTTAAAAATTATAAGGAACAATTCAATGATGAGTTTAGTTGTTCATATTAAGATCCATAACTAATTTTGTTTCAGTTGTGACCAATTTTTGCACCTGAGTGAAATTGAATATCATGCTGTTAATACTAAACACAAGAATTATACTGAGGTCACCGAGGACATCAGTGTCTTTACTGAAGAGGAGCTGCAGCAGGGTTTGCAAAAGTAAACTTTTTATTAACATCTACTAAACTATTTATCGTCACATTTGAGTTCAGTATTTGTTGTTATTAGATAGTCATGTATTAGGGTTATATCAATTTTCCTGGACCCAAAAATACCTAGGTGTTTTTTTTTTAAACCCACTTAACAAAACCCAAACAACCCTCTTTCCCAACACTTAGTAAAAAATGATCACAAGTATGTGCAAATTCAATTCAAGCATACTGATGATATCTCAAACCATTTCACTATGATTCTCCATAATGCACAAATTTAGAAGGAATCTTTGAATTTGATGAAACAGTTGAAAAAAAATCAGCTGAATTCTAGACATCCTTTAGCCAAATAAAACAAATTTATTATATGCTGTAGAATTACGGTTTGACTTAACAGGAAGTTTGGAATTGGAACCTATGAGGAAATTGTATTGAAAAGAATGCATCAAGCTAGTCAACTACTTCATTATTTAGCAAATATATAATGGAACCTAAGTATAGAGTGAAGAGACTGTGTACTTCCTAAGAAGATGCAGCAGAAAACTGGTTAATCGAAAAATACCCAGATTATTTGCCATATACAGGGTGTACCATAGATTTAGATGGATTTTAAAAAAATCATAAAAAATGAAGAAATTTTTGTACTGCAGTGAGGTTTGCACTTTTGGACTTGTCAAAGTGTCTGATTTTTTTCTGACACAAGAAAAAAAAAAACCAGTGGAAATTCTCGCTGGTAGGTGGTGCTACTTGCCACCCCGTTAACAAAATGTATGTAAAATATCTAGATTATACAGCAGGTATTCGTTTCTATTTGAAAATGTAAAAAAACTACAAATGTTCGATGTGTTCCACTCACATGTAAGAATAGTCTGTAATCAGGTAAGAAAACTAAATTTACACTTGCATGCATCATGTCAGCTTCGATTACAGAGATCTCACGGCGTATGGCTTCCTTTAACTCAGACAAGGTATATCAGTAGCATCCCTAGATTGTGCAGGGCCCTAATATTTTGGAGAGGGGCCTTACCAGGGGGCATGGGTGTATGGAATATCCCCAGAGAAAAAGGGGCAGGGGTTCAGGGTCCTTCATAGGAAAATTTGAAGGAAAAAAATAAACTCTTTGAAACAACGTTTTTAAGCAAACCTGGAACTTAAATTTCGACGATTGGCTTGCTAATTTAAGAAATTTTGGTATTCTTTCCTGATAAATTATACTCGGATTAGTTTTATAAATGCTACAATGATCAAATTCCGTAGAAATCAGGTCATTATGAGGCAATAAAATCTTTGAAAGTTTTGCTATTAGAAATTATGAAACTCACTAGAAATCGAAGGGTACTTAGCATCATTCTCAAATTACCTACTAATAAATTTAATTCTTCTTTTTCCCATTACGTCAATGTTTTAGGGAAAACTAGGACAAACAAGGAAAATAAATAAAATAGTAAAAACAGAAAAAGATTAACTTTTTGGTACTAAATTAAATTTAATTCACATGTAAATATAGTATAGCAGTATAGGCTATATACATAAACTACGAGTAAAATAGAATAGTAAAAATACATCTGGATTTTTCTTTGTTGTAATAAGCTGTTCTTATGGGAGACCAACTGTAACATTTCAAGTAGGAGATTACAAGACTCCATCATCACACAACATTGCCAGCCCTTGTGATTTTTACTTTTTCATACTGTGGCACTTCATTAAAATGTAACTTTATGACTTTTTCCAGCCTGTTCCAAGTCTATCAGATCACTGAAATCTAGAGGACTTGTGGTTGCTAACTCTGCTTTCTATGTAGAGGAGGGTTAAAGACAAAGTCACCTATATGGGCAGAGGGCAGTTTGAGCCCTCCTAGCCATTTAAAAATTTGATTTGCCCGAACCTGCTATGCATTTACTTTCAAAAGTTTTACATTTATGTTTTAAAATAATGTACTTCAGGGGTCTTCAACCTGTAGCCCGCCAGCTCACGAAAAAATACAAATTGTTTCACACAAAAATAACGTCCCTGCTCCCTTGGAGTCTGAGGTCTATATATTTTATTCTGTTGTCATTTTCACATTTCGTAATAAATATCTTAAAACACTATAGAACTAAATTAACTCGAGGTTTCCCCTCGATCGTGTTTTACTTTAGTTTTCTAGCATATATGGGCACTAGGTGAAGTTTTATTGATTTGTAGTGCAACAGTGATTTAAAAAAAAGTATCAATTTAGGACTTGTCAAATTCTATTTTGAATTCATTGATAAGATCATCTTCCCAGCCATTTGACTGCACTCTTTGGAAATGTTACTATTCTGGAGCACTTACAACTGCACATAGGCTGACATAGGAAGTTTTCAGGGGTATTACAGGCTTACAATTGGTGGGATTACAGAGCTACAAATTCATATATATATATATATAAAATTTTATTGCAGTGGGAATATAACGCTATCACTCCCCAACACCATAAGTATGCAGAATAACTGACGTCCATCTTAGAAATAAATGCCCTTTAGTTGCAATATTAAAAATAAGACCTGATATTAACAGGATTATTGAAAATAAGCAGAGCCAATAATCTCGCTAAAAGGTTTGATTTTGCTTTACATAATAATAAGTTTTATTTATTTTTCACTTGTACAGTACAAATAATATACATTATATTATTTCTTCTTTCAATATGTCGAAACAATTCGACCATACAAGGAAGGGTCCCAGGAAAATACCTTTTTGGATATAATAAACCTAGGACCTCAAGTAGATTAATCAAAGGCAATCATGTTAATAGTACCAAGTTAAATGCAAAAATTAATCTATTTGATATTAGTTCACCACAATCCACCAGGTCGTTAGTACATTATAAATTTAATTTGTTATGGGACCAGTGACGAGATTAAGTGCTCCCTTAATTTATTTTTAAATTTATTAATTCCGTTTAATTTTTTTATATCCTCAGGTAATTTATTCCAGAGGTTAGAACCCTTGAAATTAATGTTACTTCTCTCTGTTTCAGTTCTTATTTTCGGCAAGTTCAAGTCATTATATTTTCGGCAAGTTCAAGTCATTATATTTTCGGCAAATATTTCTTTCCCTTTCATTATATTTAATTTTTATTAACTCCATGTGCTCGTATTCCTTAATTCTTTCAAACATTTTAATCAAAATACAGTATTCATGTATTAATTCAAATGGTATGATATTGTATTTAATTAATATATTTTTCAGTTCATTCTATTATTCTTGTTAATTACTTTTATTGCGTTTTTCTGTATATTTTTCAATATATTTCCATTGGCTATGCCAACATCTCCACTTACACAGTTGCAATACATAAGATGACTTTGTATCATGGAGTAATAAAGGTCAATATTAATTTTATCTGTCAATATATTACCTATTCTTCTTAGTATTCCTATGCCTTTACTTGCTTTTTTTGTCACAGAATTTACTTGAGCATTCCAATTTAATTTATCTGTTAGTTGAACTCCCAAAAATTCTAATTGTTGTACCACTTCAATTTGTTTATTGTTACTAATTAAGACTGAATTATTGTATATGTCGATATTAATATTTTTGCTTCTACTTCAGAAAATCATTACTTTAGATATATCTACATTTAATTTCATTTGATTTACGTAAAACCATTTCTCATATTTTTTTATTTCACTGATGTATATTTCCATTAATTTTTTAGGTCTTAATCAATAACTACGACGCTTGTATAATCTACAAACAATGTTATATGACCCATATCTGAAACATTAAATGTATCGTTTACATATATGGAGTACAACAGTGGTCCCAAATTAGACCCCTGCGGCACTCCACAGTTATTACTCATCATTTGTTATGTTTTACCTCCAACTATTTGTTTTCTATTATTTAAATAACTGCATAATAATTTATTAATTTTATCTCTTAATCCATAATTATTTAATTTTTTTATTAATATTTTTCTATTTAATACACCGAATGCCTTATTCAAATCATAGAATATCCTTATCCTATATTCCCTATATTCGATTGCTTTACTTCCTGTATTTTATTTATTGTTCTAAGTAATGCTGCTTCTGTTGATTTTCCTTTTCTAAAACCATGTTGATATGTATCCATTAAATTATCTTTTTTTCAATATATTTTATTATTCTATTGTAAAGTAGTTTTTCAAATAATTTCGCTAAAACTGATGTTACTGATATTGGTGTTTAATTTTCTTTACAGTTTATTTTACCCCTTTTATAAATAGGTATAATTTTAGATATCTTCACTTCATCAGCAATTTCTTCCTTATCTATAATATTATTAAATACAATCAATAAGGGCACAACCAACAATTCCGACTTTCCTTCACAATTTTTGGGTGAATCTCATCAACACCTGCTCCTTTTTCACTTTACTTTAGTCACTTTACTATACCTGTACATCGCGTTCATACATATAGCTATCTCCGTTCGACAGTTATCTGCGTGTATAAGGCCTAACCACCCTGTATACAGTGAAACCCCCATTTAACGTCATTCAAGGGGCCGAAAGGTAATAACACTATATGCGGGAAAACGTTAAATCGAGGCAGGACAAAAACGAGACACTGGCCACGAAATAAAGGGTAATTTAGGTTACATGAATTTTATTTCTTCCTTTACAATGATTTAGATATCATATTTTTTAATTATTTTTTAAAGAAATTGGTTACTTTACGTTGCGTTTTGTTTTTATCAGCTACCTTACAGATCGCATTCTCAACACATATGAGCTTTTGTGAATTTTGCTCTTAGCCTTTACTATTTGAAACAGGAGTGGCTAGAGTTTAATTTTGAACCCAAGCGCGCCTGGAACGGATGATTTTTTAGCACCCATCACCGCCTCTGGCGAAAACAGGAGATTTTCACAGATGCACAGTGAGCCATATAGCCTACGCGATAAAAGTGGCCAACAGTCTCTGAAAGAATTTCTCTAAAGATGTCTCTAAAAATTTCTCTAAACTTGTCTTTTTTTAGAGAGATTTTTTACTATTGGGTCCATTAAAAAAATTTGAACTTGACTTCAGTTTGGCTCCCCCATCCAAACGGGGCCCCGGGCGGGGGCCCGGGTCTCCTCTCCTTTAAGCCGCTCCTGATTTGAAAGGAACGCTTTAACTACTTTTAAAGCTTGAATGGCTTCTCTCGCAGAGGGAATTCCATGTCCTTCATCACCATCCGAACTATCTAATTCTGAATCTATCAAATTACTAGAGTCGGAATTTCAGATGTATCAAAGACAAGAAGTGTGCTTCCCTTTTTATTTACACAAAGAGCGGACGGATTCAGAGTATTACATGTTGCCCCTGTTAGCAAGAAAAATTTTCTTTTTCTCTGCACAATTACTGATTTACTTTAAAAACAATCGCATTGAGTTCTTCCAGAAAGAAACAAATGTCGGAAATGTTTGAAAGTGTTAACGTTAAATCGGGGGTTTTTAACATTACAAGTATAGGAAATTATTTGTAACCAATGAAATTGGACGTTATATGAAGGAAAGTATTAAATCGGGGGTTCGTATACTGGATCCGTATAGTAGTTGATATTTAATTGGTAAGAGATCTCCCGCTACATGATAGCGAAAATGCAGGGAACACACGGGATCAGTAGTATATCCTAACCAGGTCCCAAAATTTGCTGATTGAAAAAAGCTGGGTAAAAAACAATTCCTTAACTCATCTAAACTACATGAACAAGTGACTATGAGCAGAGTCGACGAGAGGAGGGGAGCAGAAGGGTCTGCAGCTCGTGGGCCAAGATGAAGTCTAGGGGCCCACGCTGGCAAGGAACTATGCTGTGGGAGACCCGGACCTGAAAAAATATCTATGCCGCTGTCCAGGGAAGGAAGGGGTCATAGGGGCTGGTCGAAGTGAGCCTGGGAATCCGC
>QLNU02010900.1:0-11203 GCA_006491805.2 Dysdera silvatica
CCGAAAACGTGGAAATCACTAGGGACGAGGTCCGGACTGTATGGTGGGTGGTCCAGACTCTCCCAGTGAAATGACCGGAGCTTGTCGGCGGTTCTGATTGCATACAGTCCGGACCTCGCCCCTAGTGATTTCCACGTTTTCGGTCCGCTGAAGAAGTTCCTGGCAGGACAGCGATTCACGTGCAACGATGAAGCCAAGACAGCAGTCCGACGGTGGTTCCACAGTCAGCCGGACGAATTCTACCACAGGGGCATCTCAAATTTAGTGCTGCGATGGGACAAATGTCTGAACCGGTGTGGGGGACTATGTGGAAAAATAGTGTAAGATACGTAGAATAGTACGTATATTTGTAATTACCTGTATGTACCTTATTTTGGCTAATAAAAAATAGGAGCAAAGACTTTCTGATTCGCCCTCGTATTAATTTGCTTTATAAAATAGACAGCGCAGCCCGCACCACTCGAAGGCGGGAGATACATATACACATGAATATATGGAGTTGTATATATATGTGTATATATATACACATGAACATATGGAGTTGTAGCTTTGTAACCCCCATTGTAAACCTGTAACCGCCCTTAATGAACTTTCTGCGTACGCAGTGGAAGATTTATAAAATCCCCTCCCCCTTGGGCACAGCCCGTACTGCCGCTCCCTCCCTCCTTTACAAAGAAAGGAATATTTGCATTAAAAAAATCGTATCATACTCTCAACATTTTACATGTAACGGCTATTTTTCATATAATTATTCAAACTAATAAGATACAACTCAAAATTATTGCTACCATAGTCTCCGACTTCGTGGATTCGAGACACTTTTTGAATCCACATTAGTTTTAGTTTGGATTCCTGGAGCCTCTGATGTTTTTACGTGTATTTCGTATATTTGGGGAAAAAAACACGTACGCATCCTTGTATGAATTTTTTCGTTATCAGTTCAAATTTTTTATTGTTCATTCGTTTACTATTAGTATATATAAAAAGCGTGTTAAGCCTATGTTTATAAATCGGCAGCTGGGCAAATGACCAGGGCCCAAAATTTTTAGGGCTCTTTGTTTTTTGATTCTGTCGTTTGTATTTGCAGGCAAGTTAAAGTAGTTGCCTATATGTCACAGGTCTATTGGGGAAACAAGGCAATAATTAAAAGAAACATCATTTTCCCAATATTGTCGGGTTTAGACGATTTTATGTTTAAGCACTTTGGTGCCGCCCCTAGGTCTCTGCTTTGTGCGCCTACACAGAAATTCGCCACTGTGCGTACGCATGTCCGCATGTAAGCGCTTCCTAATAGTAACACTTTCAGAGCATGCAGTCAGATTGTTGGTAAGATGTTGTTATAGACATATTTAGAATAGCATGCAATGAGCCATAAGTTGAATTTTTTCTTTAAATCAACATTGCACAGCAAATCAATGAAAGTATCCTTAATGCTTATATACGCTAGAAAACTAAAGTAAAACACGATTGAAGGAAAACCACGTATTACTTCAATTCTCTTATATTTTAAAACATTTATTACGGAATATGAAACTGTGAACGAAATAAAACACATAAATTTAAAATTTAGAAGGAGCAAGGGACGTTATTTTTGTGTGAAACAATTTGTATTTTTTCCATGAGCCAGCGAGCCGCGGGTTGAAGACCCCTGTCCTAGGGAATCGTTTGTGTGTGTGTGTGTAATATAACAAAATATCCTTATTTATTGCCTTTTAATAGCTCAATCTAAACATCACGCGTAAAACAAAACTAGTAAATTCAATTGATAAAAAATACCACGGTTTTTTATGGCAAAAATATTAACACATTTGTTGTAACTTTAATTATCACAATTGAATGTAACCTTTGGTATACGATGAGTACTAGGAAATATATTGTCGTTTACATGCGCTCATCGCCGTAGCGTGGGTTGCCAGGGCCCGGGGGAAAGGTAACTATTGCACCCGACGCAAAGCAACTATTACGCCTGGGACAAGGTAACTATTGCGGTCGCTAAAACCCCTAAAGCGCCCTTTCCATCAGTTCATGGCGCAGTATAGCCCAGATGCTCTTGCGCCATAAAAAAGCCAAACAATCAATCAATCAATCCACCAGTTCAATATTGAAGTTTTGCTCCTCTAAGAATTTTACGCCTAGGGTTTACCCAGGCCCGGCGCGATTATATAGGCGAACTAGGCGGCAGCCTAGGGCGGCGCCATGACAGATTCATTTATTTTTTAAGGTACTTAATATTGTACGATGATTGAGATAAACAAACGATTGAAATAAATGGAACTGAATCGATTATTTTCGATTGAATGTCTTCAACAATATTTACTCTTCTTCATACATATTTCTCTTATCCATTTTCTTTTTTTTTACCATCAACTTCTTGCTTTTTTTTACATTAACAAATTTTCCTTTAACCATTTCACGCAAATCTGAATAGTATTTTTCCATTACTGCTACACCTTTCAGTGGTGCGAGCAGTACTGCTGCCGCACTAGAGGCTTGGAATATGTTCTTTTCTTTTTAATACCTTTGTGCAATAATACAAGCATTGAGAATTATAATTTTCTCCTCCAACAGCAAAACGCCGGATTATTTTTATGTTTTTGATCATTTATTTGTGTGTTATGAGATAAGCTGTGATTATCATACTTTGTTATAATCGGAACTGTAGTGGGAGGCAGGGGCGGACTGGATGCGGGGGCACACCGGCCCGGGGGACCGGTTGGCCGGCTGCCAGTCCGCCCCTGCTATGAGGGCGGAATGTACTGTATTTTTTACTTTTCGATTGTTGCAAAGTGTATTGGGATGCCGATTTTTTACCCGGATTGGGGGCGCGAGTCACGCTCTCGCCAAAGGGCCGGGAGAATTTGCTTGTGCCGACCCTCGGCTCACCCACGTTTTGGCCTGCGTGCATGGGCACACTGCACTTCTAGGGACTGAGAAAAATTAGCAACCAATTGCTTGGGGGCTCTGACAAAAATTATTACCTCCTTCTCATAGCTGTCAAGAATTTTAGTGAATGTACAAGATACCAAAACGCAACAAAAATAATTGATACTGCTTGACAATTAGTAATGAGCTAAAAAGTACCTTATTTTAAAATGTGACTGTAAAACTTTTGAAAGTAAATGCATATAAGGCCCGGGAAAATCAAATTTTTAAATGGCTGGGGACAGGCTCAGTACCGAGGTGGGCCGACTGCGTGTGATTTCTACAAAATCTTCAACAGCAATGCCAAAGGAAATTGATTACAATATATCTGATTCATTTGATAAAATTGCTGACTCATTCAATCCGTTTCCTGACACAGTCAGTGGATCCGAATAACGTTCTGTTCGTTTCAAATAAGGAAACGAAATTGGCTTGGAAACATACGCAAGTTCACTCCAATACTGGATGACATTTCAGAAATCTTGATGTAATATTTGCGTGCCGATACAAAACCACTGAATAAACTCCGAAACTCAAGACCGTAGCCAAGATTTAATTTCGGCGGGGGGTCCCTAAGATCCCCCCCCCCCTCTGAATACGAGCATGCCGAAACTACTAATCCAGTTGGAATGATTTTGCTACCATTCTAATCGGCATACAGTTCAGTTCCCGCCAAAAACACTGCCGCGCATGCGCAGTGCTATCTCTTTTTCTCCAAAATCAATAAGCTCTAGTTTGAGCTACAATAAATACGTGGGTGGCAAAAATTATTGTATAATAAATTCCCCCACGAAAACTCACAAAAACCTCGCCCCGGTGGCTTTGTGTGTTGACCATATTTGGCAATTGTGTTATCCCTGAGCAGGGTAATAATATCTTGCGCCCTTATACATAGGCGTACGCAAAAAATTCATAGTGGGATTATAGGCTCGATGGCGAGTTATGGAGCAACAACTCACATATTCTTATGTTAAATATAGAAAATTCCATTGTAATGGGGCTACAATCCCCATCAACACCCCCCCTGCATACATATCCTTGCTCCAATATCCCTATATACAGAGAAAGAGAGAGCGTTGTTCTTGTCCTCGTTCGTCTAGCGGTCAAGACACTCCGGGCTCAACGGAGGAAAACCGGTTCGAATCCAGGACGGGGACTATGTCTCTTTTTCTCCTAAACAAAAAAGCGCCAATATCACCTACGCCAATATCCTTATATATGGAGAAAGAGAGAGGGTTGTTCTTGTCCTCGTTCGTCTAGTAGGTCAAGACACCACGGGCTCAATGTGGGGACCCTGGTTCGAATCCAGGATGAGGACGGTGCCTCTTTTTCTCCAAAACAAAACAAAACAAAAAAAAGCTATAGCTTGAGCTAAATATACGTGGGTGCCGAAAATTATTATAGGGGCGGAGCTTTACGCATAGCTGTCAATTTGGGCGTCCTCGGAAATTTCCAGTAAGTCTAGCTCTTGACTCCAAGCCACTACGGCTCTGGTTTTGATCTTTAACGATGGATCTCGATTAGATCTACACACTACTCTAAAACATTAAACGAGTTTTGAAGAGTTAAAACAAATTCGAACAAAAATTTAAACTGAAAATTTTCACAATGTCGGCCGAAATTTTCGCAAATGCTAATATGAAATATAGAAGATCCATAGCATCGGAAAGAGCAACTATCTAGGGTTTTATCATTGTCAGTGGCTGAGGGGGATCAGGGGGCGCAGAATACGTAAAAATGTGAACGTCGGCGGCGAGGTTAACGACAGTAACGAAGTCAACGGCGGTTTCTGTGTAATGATAAATATGTCAATTCATTTCTGAGTTCAATTGCACTACGTGGCCACAAATGCCGTTCGATTGGGAACGTATAGTCCATTCATCAAAAGTAGTCCGATGGTACCGTTAGAAAATAATGGGAACTGACCTTACAAACAGCCTAGCCGATTACAGAAGAGACGAGGACATCAACTTCCCCCCCTCCCCACTCCTGAACTGGTTTTGACGCAGACAAAAGTTCGCTAAAAACCAGTTCTGAAACGATGCCCTCCTCTCTGCTGTAATCGGCCAGGACGTTTATGACGTTAGCTCCCGTTATTTCTAACGGTATCATCGGACAACGGCCCGTTCTGCCCGTATATACGTCAATCCCACGACTGTATATCTCGTCACGTTGCAGTTTTTTTTTAGAAAAAGAACTGCCACAGTCGTAGGAATTCTTAAAGCCGTATCAATACACTGGTGCTAGAGTGGGCTATAAGTAGGGGATTAGGCGACTTTGTAAGTTGCCTCGCTACTTTTTGGCCTACTTTTAATTATCTTCAGGCTATAAATCTGAAACATAGCTACTTTTTTATTTTCATATATAAAATCACAAAATATTATTAGTATTACATGATACAATAAAACTTTCGTTTGTTGAACAACTTTAATCGTAGTGAACGATAGTTTTACTAAAATATAACATGTTCGATACTCGTTCAATTCATATAAAATCTTTGTGGTTTTTTTTTTCTTTAAATTCTTGTTTTGGTATTTTTTAATCACAGAGATTTTATATGTACTAGAAGGAACGTCACGTGACTCCGAAACTCGTTTAATATTGCAGTTTTGTGCAAACCTTCAAGCATATATATATGCTATATAGGCTCGAAAGTGCAAACCATGGAGCCACATTAGTGAGGTTAATTCTTCTGTGTTACAGCACGTAATTATAATCAAGCGCGTATACCGGGGTGGGGGTGGGGGGTCACAGGGGTCATGACCCCCCAAAATATATTTTTTCACTGTAAAAAATTCCAACTTTCATGATAAATGAAGGGTGTTATTCCAAGACCATGGCAAATTCTGTCCTTGCCCCATCCCCCCCCTCAAATAAAAATCTGTATCCTCTCTTGATTATAATGGTGTATGCTTGTTCAAGTTTAGATTGTACACCTCGGGATACCGTGGGAAATCGTTAACTTGGTAGTTCCAAAAATGCCAAATCCTGAAGTTAAAAGATCTCCAAATGTGTCAGGGGCGCATCGAGGACGGCCGAAGCCCCATCCTTTTTCTAGGTTGTTATTAGAGCTACTACTACTCATGGGCGGATTTACCATTTTGCCGACCCTAAGCTACATTTTGCCGCCCTTTCGTACCCATTTGCACCCCTAATTAGTGGTAGGAACATAAAAATTGTTACATTCAATATACGCCAAAAACTTTTGTATTGACAATAAATGTGTTGAAAAACAAACTCATAAATAAAAACATAAACATTAAATAATATTAACTTACATTGAAGTATTATATCTTCTTGGTATGTAATAAATCAAATTCAATTTTATTGAAATAAATTTTAATTTTAGCAAAAAATAAATAAAAGCCCATTAAACACTGGTATTTAAATAGAATGCATGACATTTAGTTTTTTTCTCGGTAAAATATTTGAATATATTAACATCGTATGGTATTGATTTTGTTATATCAGACTCAATACACAAAATTTTGCCGTCCTAGTCTATAGCCGAATATAGCCTATTGGGAAATACGGCAGTGCTACTAGTTGCAAAATAATGAATTTTCATGTTTGTGCTACAAATAGTTCAAATCCGCTACTTTTGGAGCACAGTTTGCTGCTTTTTAGTCTTCAGATCTGGCAACACTGTATCAATATTCAAAGACTGAAGGGAAGGGAAGGACGTTCAGATGATACGCAATGTGGTACATTCATCTCGCTTTCTTTCTTTTCAGTTTATATAGGGGTTGCGATGTTTTCGCATAAGAAAAGATAGACCTATTCGGCTTCCTGTTTTTGTTTAAATAGGTAGTTCTGCTGATGGAGAAATCATGCCGTATTGCGGTAGGTAGAAAATATTTCTGATAGATTAATGATTTAATTAGCTAAAAAATTCAGCCGCGCCTTCGCAAAACCTTCGCCGTCGAAAATTTGGCACCGTAGACTCACCCCAACGAAGAACCAGAACCGATACCAATCGTTCATAAGAAACCCAGCATTTGATTTTTGTGACTCGTTCAAATTGATCCGTTCGTTCACGAACGATATATCTCTAGTCACTTGGTCTGCGGCGTTCCCTCGTTGCTATAGAAACGCTTGACGTCACAAGCCCTTCTCGTTACGTGTGTGACCCCCGTGCGAGACGCCGAAATCCTCATCTTCAACCCGAGCAAACGTTGCGAATTAGCGATTCCATATTTTCAGAGGTAAGTTCCTTCTTTACGTCCATGTCGATCTTTAATGTTCAGAGTGTTTTTGGTTGGTTAAGATGGCTATCTCCAACGCGAGTTATTTGTGTGTCCCGGTATGCCTTTATTTAGCATCGAAAGGGCTCCCTCCATGCCGCAAGGTCGAATTCTGGGCCGTCTGACCGAATTTTTTCCGCCATGTTGAAACGCAACTAACTTACTGAAATTGCCGGTAGAAAATTTTGACGTTTCGTAGGTGTTTCGTTACGTGTCTCATTATCAAGTCATTGTTGCAACACTTAACCGTCATCGAATTACATCTGTGCGTAAAAAGAACTACGCGATAAAACCGTTGAGCGGAGATAGAGCGAATTTGAGTTGGGCAATTGCAACACGCCTTTTTTCACCCCTTTACCTTCTAAAGTTGTCGTACATTTCTAATTTGTGGCTCTTTTTTTGTAAATTTTTGGTAAGTTCATTGCGTGGTGATGTTACTTTGCCATTTTTTATTTAATGTTTCGATTGAATTTTAAAAATTTGAAAACATCGTGATAGTGCACGCTCGGCGTGCCATAATCTTAAAATTGAGATATCACGTAAAATTTTCGAAATGTTCTTATATATTTGATGTTTTAATGCGCTGTGGACTTCATATGCTGCCATAAACGGTATTTGAAATTGACTTTACTGGATTCATTAAATTATATTCGATTTTTTAAGTGTTCTTCCTTAGGCCTAACTTCTGCGGTTTTCTTTTGCCAAAGAAATTGATTTTTTTGTTGTTCTTTTCACAGGTAAACGCCCTCGAGCGTCGGTGTAACTAATTTCGAGATCTAGGGGGGGATATAACGTTTATTTGTAATTTTCGTTCTCCTAGGTGGTAAAAGGAAGGGCTCGAATTCTTTCCGAAGGGTGAACTAACCACCCCTAATTTTACCAATGCCTTCAAACTATGTTTATGTATGAAATTACGATTTTTTTAAACATAATTTATAGTTTTTTTTGCTTCTGTTATCTGAATTCTCATTAAAATTTTGAATGTTGCTTTAAAAAATTTCAACACCTTATTTTTTAAGTTTTTTTTTCATGGTTCTGTTTTTAGGTTTGGCCTTCATTTTCCCTTTAGCAATCTTGCCCTTCCAATTTGGATCAAAGAGACTTTGGAAGGTTCTATTTTCAATTCCTAATCTTGATATCAAAGGGGTGGAGATTAGAGATTGATATCAATAGTAGTTTGTACCTTACATAAATATTTGATACCATTTGCCCTGCTTTTTAAGCATCTGGAGTTGCAAGCAATCTACCTTTTTCAGAATCTAATAAACAGTTTTCATCAGTTTTTTATTTCCGGAAGGTAATGCACTCAGTAGTGCGTTAACGAATCAATTTTTGCTTTTTGTAAACTGTGCTATTCCTTTTTATAAATGAGTCTTATGAAGACGGTTAAAATGCATGCGTACATATTTTAACGGGATTCAAGCTGGCAATAGATAATGGAAATATGGTTAGGGATTTGAGGAATCTTTAAAAATTTACAGTCACAGCTAAATTTGTGGTTATTAGATTCTAGGATTAGAAAATGGCAGGGAAATGTGAATTGTAAAAATGGGCATTTTATCAAAAAACCTGTACATGCTTTAATACTAATTAAAACTTTCTAACAAACCATTTTATTTTTTCTCGACGGACAAGACTCACAGCTGCATTTGAACCCTGCTATAATGAACTTTGTCACTGAACTTTTTTCGATTTGCTATGTCGGATGCCATGATAGTATAAGAAATTGGACGGGACCAAAAAAATTGAGTTATATGTGGGGGTTTGTTATAAGCAGGTGAGATGTATAGAACAAAAATATATTTTGGTGGTGTTTTATGAAAAGGGCAGATTTCCATAGAACGCAAACGTTAATGATGGTGTGTATGTTTTGGGGGGGAGGGGTGCAAAATTTTTTACGAAGGCAGTCAGGATGCCACATCTTTTCATAAGACAGGCAGGGTGCTCCATCCATCCATATATTGGACAAATTTCCACTGGTGGTTTTGCATGTAACTATACCCGTAGTAATTTTTTCCGTGATGGTTTTAGTGTTTTTCTCATACCATGGTATTTGGGTTTTCTTGGAATGTCCTATATTTTTTTTTTGGTATGAGCGGCAGGGATTCGTTCAGGAGGATACTATGCCAAGGTTTAAAATAAATTAATAAAATTCTCTTTCCCTGCTGCTGCCCTGTCTCGGGGGTTTCTAAATAGTGTTTCTGACTTTGCTATAGCTTGGGACCACGGAGTTAGTATGATTGTAGAGGTGACTGTGGATATAATGCCATTTTTACTATCCTGTCATTGTAGATGCAGTGGTTTTTGTGAAATGGCATGGGGATTCATCTGTGGCTCAGTGCGAAAATTTAGTGAGGCAGTTGTTTAACAGGTAGTTTAATGCATTTTGGTAAATTGGTTTACCAATTTACCAAAATGCATTAAACTACCTGTTTTACTCAGTCAGTGAACCTGTTTTCTTGGTGAATATAGACCGTAATGCAACTTAGTTTGGTGAATTATCCTAGTTCTGCCTCATTAAAATTTTGCGACAAGTCGTCACTGAAGGGGTTATAGCAGAGGTCAAAATTTACTCTTTGAGTTAGGTGCACCGAAGTCTTGTAACTTAGGTGCATTAAATGCTAGTTAGGTGTACAAGTAACTAACAGAATAGAAAGTAAACCTCAACATTAAAAACGGGTAAAATGTAAGTATGGCACTTATATTTAAGTATGCAAGCTAAAAAAAAAAAATTCTAAGCAAATGCAGATACTTTGAGAAAATTATAAAATTATTCCACATGTACTTGTTCTTGAAACAAATGTAAGTTTTGAATAGTTAAGTGCACTGCATCCACCCAAAATTAAAAATTTACATGCATGGATAAAATTTCATGTGCACAGTGCACCCACTAATTTCGAACCCTGGGTTATAGGAATATTATGAAGGTAGTAATAGAAGTGACCGATGTAATTTGTTCAGTGCCTTATTTTTTGTAAGTCAAAGAGGTCCTGATGCCTGGGGGTGGGAAGAACTGTCAGGGCTTGAGTTAGGGGGGGTGGAATGGTCCATGTCAGGGGTGCGGACGAGGGAGGATGTAAAATCGACTGAAATCACATGACTTGCAGGGTAAACGTGTCTGTGAGTAGGGGATGCAATCTGGACGGATTTGCCAGAGACGCAAAATCATCTGGCTGCTGCCTTTTGAATTGTAGGTTCTGACAGTTTTTAAAAATGGATGACATGTAAATACAATTGTGAGATGTTTTAGTCAATCGTTTGAACATCTCGAAACCTTTCTGATAGCTTTTAATCTGACTCAATTGACAAGACTCAATGCATCACTTTATTGTGCAGGTGTAACTGGTTTGGGATTGTCTGTTATTGTAAGTTAGGTAGAAAAAGAAAATCACCATACTATATCCGTTTTAAATGCAGATTTTGTTGAAAACGTAATGACAATCATGTAAGCAATATTTCTTACATAAATGCACAGATTCGAGTAGATTCGCGGTTGCATCAAAAATTGAAGTTGCATGTGTTCATTTGAAGTCAATATGTGTTGATTGTAATTCTTCTGGTTGCCGAAACATGCAATAATTGCCCATCTCAGTAATGGACTAGACGACTTAGTGTGAATGAACTAGTACTGTCACTTGTTAATCTTCAGCAAACATCTCGGTGCTAGTACAGAATCCGTCCCAAATTGTTTTTAGTGGGAAGTGTTTCCAACCCGCATGGCAACTTTGTCCTGGCTTGCCGCCATGTTCACATCATGTTCACAAGGCCTCGCCTCTTCCCCCCCCCCTTTCTGTTCTTTCCTCTTTTCCTTTCATGTTTACTTTTCTCTCTTCCTCCACTCTCCTCTTTCCCTTCCCCTCTCTTTCTCTTCCTCCCTTTTCCCGATTCAGCGACGTTAAAAAAAAAAGGAGGTACCAACTTTTATTCCTGTTTTTTGTCGGATAACTTCACTTCCTTTACTAACCGTCATCCATGTTAGGCCTAGTGTGCAATCACATCTTCTTGCAGATTGTTCACTCATACTTTGCACCTATCAA